>PVLC010005166.1:0-10530 GCA_004027655.1 Graphiurus murinus
TTTGTGTGTGTGTGTGTGTGTGTGTGTGTGTGTGTGTGGTACTGGGGATTGAACCCAAGGGCAGTCTACCTCTGAGCTCCATCCAAGCTCAATTTTTTATATTTTATTTTGAAACAGGATCTCATTAAATTGCAGAGGACCTCACAAGTTGCTAAGGCTGGCTGAGAACCTGTGATTCTCCTGTTTCAGTCTCCCGAGTACTGGGATTACTTGTGTGCACCATCACGCCTAGCTCCGTTTGTAACCTTCTGAAATGGGCTTTTTTTCACTCAGAGTAAATCTCCATTCAAAGTTTTTTGCAAAAATAGTTGTGTTTGTTTGCTTCATGAGTGGTATTCCATGGTATAGATGTACCACAGTTTAATAATTAATTTATAAATGTCAGTGCAGTCATAAATGTTCTCCAGAAAAATATAAATAATAGGATAGAAATAAATAGGAAGGTAGGTAGATATGTAAGCAGGCAGAGACAGAGAGAGAGAGAGAGAGAGAGAGAGAGAGAGAGAGAGAATGAGAGAATGAGAGAAGATTTATTTAGAGGAACTGGCTCATGTAGTTATAGAGGCTGAGATGAGCCACAAAATGTTCAATTTCCCTGTCATACCTATCTCAAATGATTCTGCAACAGACCACTCCTCGTACCATACTATACGTACCATACTATGCAACATATGTGTTTAGCAGTATGATTAGCCCTCATTGATATAAGTTGGTAGCATTGAACCTCCAAACTTCTAGTCACAGATTCACTTGATATTATCAAACTTAAATTCAAGACTAGAGGAAATTATATAGCCAATGTGCCAAAGTGCCTCGAGATTTTTTCTGTGTTCAGCAGCTCATCACAAATATCTGATTTCTCCATTCCTTGGCCAATCAAAGAGGATAGCCATCACACTTGATGATAAAAAAGTTCCTGGCCAATCACTTCAAACTGACCTAAGCACAAACATCTTGTCATCTCTTCCCACCCAGGCTCTTTATTTGAGCAAACAGATGCACCCTCTGAAAATTAATACCTCTCTTAGTTATTATGTCCATCTTATACAAGTTCCTTGAATCTTATGTGACAATATACTTCAAGTATAGGCATGAATGGTTAAAGGCAACCTGAGCTTCTAAACCCCCTTGGCCCCAAGGAAACTTATTGAGGGCAGAATTATTCACCACTGTATTTCACCTCACTCAGCAGAGAGCCATGCTTCTACTTCTATTGGAAAACAATGTGATTTATCATGACAGTTAAAGTATGGACTAGTTAGTGTTTCACTTTCTAAGTAGCGCTGGAGTGAGTAGAGCTCACTGAGGATCCGAACTGCTACACCTACCTGGTATTAATGAGACAGAATGTGGTATTAGGAGATAGGGATAGTTTGAATTCTACTTTCCTCCCTATACTGACAGTTCCCCTTGGCAAGGCCAATTGGAGCACCACCTATTTCAGTGAAATTTTCTTTGATGGAATATCAGCTTTCCATTCATCCCTGACTACACAACCCCATCAGGGGAATGGTAGTAGCCCCTACTTCTGTCAGCCAGGAGACCAAAGATTAACTACCTATGAGTTTCAGTACCACAGGTAAGACAAAAGAGTAGGAGCACCTCTTGATTCCATGAGATCCAGGGGTAAGTGAAATATGAGCTTCCTGGTAGGACCATAGAAAGTGTACATCTATGCAGGTGTGTGTTTTTCCTAGTGGGGGGGTTGTAGAGCTTTTCCACTAGTGTTTGTTGGTAATAAGGTGGATGTGCCAAAATGTTTCTGTTTTGTTGGGCCATTCTTTTTCTGGTAATTATATCTATATATCACTTACCTAAATATTTCATAATTATTTATAAAATACTTTCCCCAAACCTTATTGAGTAGGAAACGGAGGCATAGTTATACATACCCTTATACCAAGGTCACACAAGTAGTAAGGGGTAGCAATAATCAATATTCAGATACTGTTCTTATAACTGCCGTAATTTAAAAATAGTATAGCCCTTCTCATATTTCCTTTTGTTCCATGGAAAATTTTATATGGAATGGTGTCTAATTCTGTGGGCATGATATACATAAAGATAAATAGCAATATAAAATCCTTTTCACTTTTTATAAACTCATTGCCTTTGTGTGTAACTCAATTAAAATTCAAAAATCTTATTAATAGGAACTTATTAAAACAGTGAACTTATCCATTTGTAAACTAAGAGTATTATTTTTAGCTTGGTCAAATATGCAACTTTTCATATTGTGACTTATATACTACTAGTCATTGTCATACCTAGTTTGGAAAGTTAAATATTTTGCCACAGAATAACTGTTTTTTTCAAGTGTGACCTTAAGTCACTTTTGTGAAAATGTTGACTTCAACCAAAATAATAAAATGTTGAGTTAGTTTTAAAACCTTCATTTCTCTTTGCTCCTCACTTATGACTATATAATATCTAACACCTTTTTTATGGTTTGGATCTGGAATGTCCACTGAATTCTTGTGTGTTGGAGGTGTGGTCCTCAAGGCAGCAATGTTAAAAGGTAGGGCTCTTGGGAAGTAATTAGATCATGAGGGCTCTGATCTCATCAGTGTATTAACTCACTGATAGTTGGATATCATCTCCATTTAAATCCCAGTAGAACTGATTACTGGAAGATGGTGGAGAATGTGGGAGGTGGGAGGTGGTTGAAAAAGTAGGTCACTGGTGGCTTACCTTTGAAAGATATTTATTGTCCCAGATCTTTTCTCTTCTCTTCTCTTCTCTTCTCTTCTCTTCTCTTCTCTTCTCTTCTCTTCTCTTCTCTTCTCTTCTCTTCTCTTCTCTTTTTTCTTTCTCTCCTCTCCTCTCCTCTCTTCTGCTCTCCTCTCCTCTCTTCTCTCCTCTTCTCTCTCTCCTTTCTCGTCTCTCCTGTTTATTCCTGACTGACATGGGCTGAACAGATTTCCTGTGCCATGCCCTTTTTTCATGGTGTTCTGCTTCACACCAAGCCCAAAGCAATGGAGCCA
This sequence comes from Graphiurus murinus, assembly GCA_004027655.1. Classification (NCBI taxonomy): domain Eukaryota; kingdom Metazoa; phylum Chordata; class Mammalia; order Rodentia; family Gliridae; genus Graphiurus; species Graphiurus murinus. The sequence goes on from PVLC010005166.1 coordinate 2,985, forward strand.
GTCAACCATGGACTGAAACCATGAACCAAAATAAATATTTCTTCCTCTAAATTGTTTTTTTTCAAATATTTCTCAGTGACAAAAAGCTGACTAACACAAACTTAAATGCATATACTTTAAACCTTTGCCCAGCTTCCCCAAGATTTTCTGTTCATGGTAAACTCTTATAAATATTTGGAGTAAATATATAACTGAATTTCAAAGGTAAATTGGAAGATGGAAAATATTTCTAGTCTTAAAATAATTTGGACATTGTGCCACTTGGAATTGACTTCCTATCAATACTCTATCCTTAGAGAATTATGTAACTAATGATATTTACATATGGCAATATATAAACATCAATTTCTTTCCAAAGTAAATAAATGTAGATTTTTGTATCCAAACCATTTTTCCTGTGCATATGGAAAGGAACCTACACACACACACACACACACACACACACACACACACACACATTAGTTCATATGAGATTCAGTTGAATGCTCAGTGCAACTCAGAAAGCATTAACATTTATCTTCATATGTGTATGCCAAGATATATTGAGGTCCAAAACAGGTATACTTTGTTTCTATTAATTAATTGTTCTTTTAAGGAGCTTATACTTGTATACAGTGGGAATGGAAATGAGAATATTCTGTGCCTTTTTTGGATACTATGTCTGAGGTCATCTTGTTCTATAATTGCTATACAGTTACATAAAATGTGTTCTGAAATTTTTTTCCTACTATTTACTTGGTTCTGTTCAGGAAATCCCTCTGATACCATCTAGAAATATATGTGTTAACTTTCTTGTCTTTACCATTATTTAACTATTTGCTTTATTCCAAGGTAATTTTGAACTGAAATTGAAAATGAGTACACTCAAAATTATTCCTTCTGTGCAATCTCTTTTTTTTATTATGAGAGAGTGAACAGAACTAAAATATCAATCAATGCAAAGTCAATAACACTTGGAAGAAAATGTTCTATTTCTTGCTTCCCTAATTATACTTTTTCTAAATTGTTCTTGAACAAAGTCTGACATCAAGAACAATGATGTATCCTTATCTTTGACTTTGTTTTGAATAAAATCAGAAATTTTATGCATTTGGTAAGTCAGCTCCCACTACTCAAAAATTTAATTTTGAAAGCAGTGGTCCAAGTGATTGCGCATGATTAAAGACATTGAAACTCTGTCTTGGTTCAGCCCAAAGGACTTGCTTCCTGTAGCCCCATAAGGTTAGTGGTATATTTACCTATGGACAGCCACTATAAATCTGTTACCCAAATTTGTATGGTGTGATCTATTTCCTTCTGACATACATTGGATCATGTCTTATACTTTGAAGTTAATAGACATAACATGTGTATCTTATAGTATTGCATTTAAATCTCTATTTCTGAAATAATCTTATATAGAATTTTTGTGAGTATTTATATAGTATTTTACTCCATAAATATTCTACCTGTTAACAAAAAATATTATTTACACTTGAAACATTTCTCTCTTTCCTGTCTCCCATTTCTCTCTCTAGCCTAGTATGCATACTTTGGTCTCCTTTTCTCCTTATTTCTAGGCTAGTGTGCATATTTTAGTGTCCTGATATCTTTAATGCTTTTTTGTGTAGTAATCAGTTCAAGGCCAATATCCACTAGAAGCCATGATAAAGGCAGAATTCTGAGCCTTACTACAATGTTTCAATATATGTATATTATTTAGTGTATAAATTAGGTTAGAATATTTTCAAACAAACATTTACCATTTATTTGTGATGCAAAGTTTCAAAATTATTTTTTTAGCTTTTATAAATGTGCAGTACAGAAGGATGTGGTGGTGCACACTTATAATCCCAGTACTTGGTAGGCTAAGACAGAAGGATCTCAGGTTCACTGCCAGATGCAGCTACTTAGTGAGGACCTCTTCAACTTAGTGAGACCCTGTTTCAAAATAAGGAATAAAAAATAGAGTTGAGGGTGCACCTCGGAGGTAGAATACACCCGACTTCAATCCCCAGCACCACAAAAAATAAAGTAAATAAATAAATAAATAATAAATATGAGGTAAGCAAAGTCTCTAATATAAGATAAATAAAATTACAATACAATTCTGTTTTAAAGGTTATATTTAAAACAAGAATAAAAATTGTTGACAATAATGGTATAGGAAAATATATGAGATACATATAAGGCAAGATTTTTTCATTACACAGAAATATGTTATTCAACCATGGTACAAATATGGCAGTTTTTAAGCATGATAACAGATTCTTAGAGATTCTTCCAATCAAGTTCCTCCTAAGGGCTAGAAATATATCTCATAGAGTGCTTGCCCAGCCTGCAGGAGGCTTGGGTTCTATTTCCAGCACCCTGCTACACATCCACACACACACACACACACACACACACACACACACACACACAGAAGCAAGTTTGATTTGCTATCCTAGCATGTGATAGCTTTAACCAATGGAATACTATGGATTTCACTTTATGTGACTTCTGAGCCTAGGCCATAAAATATCAAGCAGAATCCATTCAAATCTCTAAGAATACTTGTCTTCTGAGTGTTCCATCCTATGATACTTCCTTTTAGTATCTATTGATCCCAAATCAAATGGAGAACTCACATGTAGTCATTATAGTGTACTGTCTCAGATAAGTCCAGTATTCAGGGCATCACAGCCTGAGAGCTAGACATATGATGAAGGACATCTTTGATTTCAGTCCCAGTCATTGAATTCTTCTAATCTGAAGCTTCATTGTGCATCAAACACAAACCATTACTACTGTGTCTTGCCCAAATTCATGTCCCAAAGCATTTTTTACCATAATAAAAGCTTATATTTTATTTGGCACTGTATAACTAAAATTACAAAATCTTATGAAATTATGACTATAGAACCAATAAAAATCTTGCATGTTTTGAGAGGAAAATAATTATTGTCATAATATGTTAAATAATGAAATCTAATGTTAATGATGAGGAGTTTGACCTTAATAATAATAAAAGTAGTACCTGTCAAAATTGTGGGAAGTCCATCTTAAAAATTTAAAGATTTGAATTTACTTATTAGAATATGAAAAATAAAGTAAGATAAGCATTAAGTAGAAATAAATCAACAGAGTAAATCTGAAAAGCATAAGACATAAAAATACAATTAAAGGTATAATTAAATAAGATTGAAAATAAAATATGAAAGAATTAACAAAATTAAGTCTGATTATTTGAAAGGATGATTAAGATAAACATATCTATCAGTAAAGCCAATATAACTAAATAGAAAATAAAGATTTGGTAAATATTGGTCCTGCGAGATAATCCACAATAATCTCTCAATTTTCAGGTCACTGAGTCATGTAAATCTAAAAAGTCCATTCAAACCTGTAATAAGGCATTTTCATAGAAGAGAAAAACTGTGAAAGTCACAGAGGCCCAAATTCTGTCTCGTCCATATGGGCCACCAGACTGTACATCATTGTCAGCCTTGCAAATTTCTCATAAAAATTTCAGATCTTCTCTCAATAGATTTAGACATTTGTACTGTCATGTATTGTGGCTTTTCATATCCTTTGATCTTAAAAATTTGTCTTTTAATTTTATATGCTCTCTGTTCTCCTTGTTTCTGATGTGAGGACCATGTCTTACATTGTAGCATCTGCAATAACTTATAAGGTGACTGGTGCACTGTGTATAATCACAGTTTGCATGATAAAGACTGTTGCATATTAGGTTTCGGCATAAAGTAGACTTGTGTTTAAATCACAATATTACTACTTATTATGTGGAAAGATAGGACTGTAGGATGTATAAGTTATTAAACTTTTAGAGTGTATATCCTTATTTATAACATAGGGATGTCAACTCTCATAAAGAGGGAGCCTAATTAAACAACAAAACATAATTCTGTCCTTCAAAAACATTGTATTGATGTCATAAACCATTAAGTTGTATGCTTTTAATGGATATTTAGTGGTAAACAAGACAGTCTCTTTAGTCATGAAGCTCACAGTCTAAAAGAGAAAATACACATTTACACTAGTAAATCTTTGAGTTTCTTCACTTTCAAATATATGAACCAACTTGATTCCCATTAAAATTTGATGATTCATAGACACAAAATACCAGTGAACTCCATATAAAATTTGTAGTGTTCCAGCACTATCTTTAGAGGATACCTATGTACTCTATTATGCCCCCTATTGTCACCTAATACCAATCTCTGAGACTCTTCAAGGTAAAGGGCTTGAAATATTATAGGGAAATATAGACACTTGAGAAAGAAATGCAAAGCTTTAATTTTTCTTATTTTATTCTACTCAATGGATTTTTATTCTCTCTTCAGTTCTTCCTTCCCAAACAACAAAAATGAACTAATATCAAGCCAAGGGCTCAAATTAAGACAAAGTACTGAGGATCTTGTGTACTCACTCCTCCAGGTACTCTAAGCTCCTGTTCTGTGTTGTTTGAATAGTTTTCCTGGACTAGCTTACCTTGTCTCATACAGAAATTCCTCTACTGAAATCTGATTTAATGTGACCCTTAGATGCTTTTTTTATTTTTGCAAAACTGTTTGAGAAATCATTTGAAAATTGTGAAAATTGTTGTTATCTTTATTAAAAAACTAAAAAAGATAAAAATATCCTATATGTCCTTAGAAATGTGAAGAAAAATATTTTGGTAGCTAAAATCATTTGCTACTTTGAAAAGAAAATGACACAATTTTATTCATTGGATTCTCTTCTTGCATGGGATGTTAAACTGATTTCTTGGTTTCTATACCTCATTAATTCCAGATTATGACCTGATTTCTCTTCATACATATTTTTTCATCTTTTAGGGGGCTCCATTCAGTTTATATAAATGCATATATTTGTATATGTGTTTACTTATATTTACAACTAAATTTATTTTTAACTGACACATAAAAACAGAAATAGTACATACTAGTGAGTCATTGATTAATGTTTAAATTTGATTAAACATACCTATCCCCATGAAAACTTATAATTTCTGTACGGCAAAAGCTTTTAAAATCCTTTCTTCTAGCTTCCTGAAATGTATAGTACATTTTTATTATGATTTTCTGCAGTATTATAATTTTCTGAGGGTTTTGAACTCAAGAGTACTTTCCCACTGAGCTACATCCCCAGCCCTTTTTTATTTTTTTCTTTTGATGCAAGTTACTGCTTATGATCCTCCTTTCTCAGCCTCCTGAATCACTGGGATTGAGACTATGCACCACATCACCCAGCCATTATTTTTGTCTATTGTCACCCTACTATGCATTAGGAAACCAAAGTTCTTTGCTCCTTTCTAACAGAAATTTAGTACCCCTTGATCAACCTTTCCCCATCCGTCCCTCACCACCCTCCTCAGCCTCTAGTAACCACAATTCTACTCCCAACTTCTATGAGATAAACATTTTTAGATTCCACATATAAAATCATGTGGTACTTATATTTCTGCGCCTAACTTATTTCATTTAACATAATCATCTTCAGCTGTATATATGTTGTTAAAAATTACAGGATTTCATTAGTTTTATGTCTGAGTATGGTTCCATACTCATAGCATATAATTTTCATCCATTCATCACTTCATAAATACTTAGGTTTCCACTACTTGGCTATTGTGAATAGTGTTACAATGGACATGTAGCACAGATATCTCTTCAAAACACTGATTTCATTTTATAAAGATATATACCCAGTAGTGATATTGCCGAGTGACATGATGGTACTACTTTCAATTTTTAAGGGGCTCCATTCAGTTTTTTATAATGGCTGTATTAATTTACAGTCCAACTAACAGTATGAAAGGGACAACTATTATCCACATCTTCACCACCAATTGTTATCTTCATTATTTTTGAAAATAGTCATTCTCACTGGAGTGATGTAATAAATTATTTTGGTTTTGATTTGCATTTCCCTAATGAATAATGATGTTGAGCATATTTTCCATATAACTATTGGCCTTTTGTATGTCTCCTTTTGAGAAGTGTATACTTATGAATATTATCCATTTTAATCAGGCTATCTGTATTTTTTGCTATTTAATTTCTAGAGTTCTTTATATATTCTGAATATTAACTCTTTGTCAGATATATAGTTTGAAAATATTTTAGACCTTTCTGTAGTTTGTCTTTTCACTCTCTTTATTGTATCTCTTGCATTCAATTTGATGTAATCCTGTTTGACTCTTTTTGCTCTTATTTCCTGTCCTGTTGGGATCTTGTTAAAAAAATCCTTGCAATTATAATATCCTGAAGCATTTGCTGTCAGTTTTCTTATAGTAGTTTCATGTCTTAAATTTAAGTCTTTAATCAATTTTGAGATTTTAATAACTGGTAAGAGGTAAGGTTCTAGGTTCATTGTTCTGTATATATATATATATATATATATATATATATATATATATATATATACACAATTTTGGGCATAAATTGAAAAGACTATCCTTTCTCCAATGCATGTTTTGGTGTGTTTTGTCTTCATTTTATTTAATTCAAGAAATCATTTCATTTCCTCCATTTATTCCATCATGCTCTATTGGTGGTTAAAAATGAAATTATTTAATTTCCATGCATTTTATAGTTTCTAAATCTTTTTGTGTTATTGATTTCCAGTTTTATTGTATTTTGGTTGGAAAAGGTACTTGATGTGATTCTAATATTTAAAAGTTTATTGAGATTTACTTTGTGGCCTATTGTGTGATCTGTTCTGGAGAATGTCCCATGTGCTAATGGAAATGTATATTCTGTTGCTATAGGATGGAATGCTCTGTAGATATCTGTTAGGTTCACTTGGTCTAGGGTGTAATTTAATTGTTTCTTTGTTGATTTTCTGTTTGGATAATCTGTCAATTGCTGAAAGAGAGGTATTAAAATTTATAACTATTATTATATGAAAGTCTAACTCTGCCTTTAGATATATTAATATTTGCTTTTGTTTGGGTGCTCCGATATTAGGGTGCATATATATTTAGAATAACTGTTTTATTTGCTGAATTAACTGCTTTAAGTTGTTACTTTCTTTGTCTCTTTTTATGCTTTTGAATTAAAGTCTGTTTTATCTAATACGAATATGTCCACACCTGCTTTCTTTTGGTTTCTATTTGTGTGTAATATCTTATTCCATTCTTTTTCTTTCAATCTACATGTGTCTTTGGAGGTAAAGTGAGTTTCTTGTAAGGAATGCATAGTTGGGCCTTACAGTTTTTATCCATCTAATCACTCTATGTCTTTTAACTGAATAACAATGCATTGGCATTCAAGGCAATTGTCAGTTGTTAAAGTCTTACTACAGACATTTTGTAACTTATTTGTTATCTTTACTATAATTTATTTTTTCTCATTATCTTATAGTCTTATTTTGTGGTTAAGTGGTTTCCTTTAGTTCTGTGTTGTGATTATTTGCTTATTATTTTCAGTCCATTATAAATTTTTGCTTTGTTGTTATCATAAGGCTTATAAAATCTATCTTGTGATTATAACAAGCTATATGAAATGATAGCAACTTAACATGGTTATAGAGAACAGAAACAAAAATAACAAAGGAAAAT
>PVLC010005166.1:10630-78621 GCA_004027655.1 Graphiurus murinus
TTTTTTTTTTTTTTTTTTTTTTTTTTTTTTTTTTTTTTTTTTTTTTGCGGTACTGGAAATTGAACTCAGGGGCATTCTACTTCCGAGCTATATCCCCAGCCCTATTTTTTATTCTTTATTTTGAAACCGAGTCTCACTAAGTTTCGGAGTGCCTCACTAGGTAGCTGAGGCGGGCCTCGAACCCGGATCCTCCAGTCTCAGCCTCCTAAATTCTGGGATTACAAGCGTGTGCCACCACGCTCGGCTCACATCCTTCTATATTGTCTATCTCTTCACATATGAATGTAATTATTATCATTTTTTCTTTATTGGGTGTAGCCTAGTAGGATGTGAATGGTAACAGCTGAATTACAGAGTTTGAAGAACAGTGAGTGTCCATCTATCATAAGAGGGGATGATGAATAACATAATTCCTAAGTAAATTCTGATCACACAAAATGAGAACCCAAACAGAATATAAAAGAGTACTAAGAAAATATATAGCAGCAGAAGGTACTCTGATAATTATATTTAAAGTTGTTTAGAAGATGGATAAAATCCCCATGTGGTCCTGCCACTTGGTACTAATAAAACAGTCAAAGCTGTAAACATTCTCTGGCAGCTCACATGGAGCATCCCTGCTTGTCAATCTTTGCTGCATTTTATGTTCATTAAACTTCAAGAAACAAATACAAAGGTATAAAATGCTTTCAGATAGCCTTCACTTTGCCATTTGGAATCTATATGTTTCAGTAACCTCCCTCTATCTGCACCCTCAGCTGACATTTAGTGCAATGAATGAGACCAGATGCAATAACAGATCAAGAAAAAGAATCTAATAAAACTCTTGGCATTTGCTTCCGGCTGCCTGTACTATGGGCAATAGCAGATGGCAGCCAATGTGCCTAGATATTTTTTTTAACTCCTTAAGGAACTCCAACAAAAGTTTGATGGATTTATCAAAGCGTGCACCCATCCTTTTTTATGTGCAATGCACATTTTAAGACATGCAGAGATCTTTTTGCTTTAATCCTAATATACTGTCAAATGATTGAAATTACATACCTTCTCATTGTGACCATAAAATCAACAACCCAGAGAGGCAAGGTTTTATTTGGCAACTGTATTACTAAAAGATCTATGAAAAATATTAAGGACAAGTACTTTTTTATACTCATAAAAAGGCAGTGAAGTAAACTGCAAAAATCACTTTTATTTCTTGCAAGAGCAAAGCAACCACAAACAGCATGGATAACCCTACACATTCTTCATGATTATGTATCATGTGATGAAAAAGTCTCTTTAGAAATACAAACTGAAAATACATCTCAGAGAAAAAACAGAAATGAAAAAAACTAAGGTGTTGTTTCATATAGGAATCTCAATTTTTCTGTGCATTTACTTTGTATTTTTTTTCCTATCATAGCAGAAGACCACTATAGAAGGGGTAACAGTAAATCTTTTTCAAGGGTTCTGGTTAATCAAAAAGATGAGATTTGTTAATGACAATGTTGAAACAAAAATAATATGATGGGCAGCATGATGTAGGCAAGCTCAAGGATAGGTCAAACTTTCCCAAAACAAAGTTGAAAATATCTCGGCTATTGAACCATTTGAACCAATGTGGTTGGTACACCAAAAAGAACAATTTCAAGGGGTGAAACTTTCTCTCTCTCTCTCTCATCTGGTACTGGGGATTAAACCCAGGAGCATTTTACCACTGAACTACACCACCAGCTATTTTTAAAATTTTGAAACCAGGTCTCCCTAAGTCAACACCCACTGGCCTTAAACCTGCAAACTCCTGTTTCAGTCTCCCAAGTACTGGGATTGTAGGTGTGTTACCACCATGCCCAGTTAGTTTTCTCTACTTTAAAGTATCTATTACCTGGATAGTGATAATTATTTTATGAATGTATGCACATGTTCAAACTCTTCAATTACACCTCAGTAAATTTACTTTTGGAAAGAAACAGTTTTTCTTAGTTAATTTATAAATAACAACCATATGAATTTTGTATACTTTGTTGACATATGTATTACTAACCTTTTTTAAATTTAAAGGAAAAGTGTATTTTAATGAGCTTACCAACATATTAAATCTAATCATTAACATAACAAACCGTCTTCTTCAAAGATTAAAGATAAGTAATTTTAATACATTTTGAGAAAAAGATAATTTGTCCAATCCTGCTACTGAGTAGCATAGGTTATTAGTATATATTCTGGTAAAAGATCACTAAAACTATTTTCTCTGTAAATGAGACTTTGCACCTATTGCAATACATAGTAACTACAGTTAATAATAATGCATGCATATTTCAAAATTGCTTAAGAAATTAGTTTTTGACATTCTAACCATGCAAAAATTATAAACTGGTGAGGTGATGGATAAGTTGATTGGCTTGATTAAATCTTTCTACAATGTATACATGAATCAAAGCATCACATTCTACATCATATAACAATTATTATTTGACTATTAAACTGAATGAGTAAATACATAATGTATATTCTAATTTTCTTGATAATCTTAACATTGGATATTTAAATATCATAGGAGATAAATTTTTATCTTAATTTTTTTTTGGTACTGGGGATTGAAACTAGGGGCATTCTATCTCTGAGCTATACTTCAAAATCTTTTATTTTTTATCTTGAAATAGGGTCTTACTACATTACCACACTATAACCTCAAGCCTGTTATCCTCCTGTCTTAGCCTTCAAAGTACTAGGAGTGTAGGCATGTGTCACCATGCCTGGATAAAGATTCTCTTTTTTCTGGTTCTGGGGATGGAACCCAAGTCCTTATGCATGCTAGGCAAGTGCACTACCATGGAGCTACACCCACAACACTTATCCTGATTTTGAAACAAACAAATGTGGTTATCATTTAGAAATAAATGATCTTCTTTCATCTGTTTTTTCAACTCTGAAATAATAGTCTTGAAGAATATTAGCTCTGTCATCACCATATTTCTTAACCCTTTATCCACCTTAAGGGTGAGAGGGTGATAGAGTGAACAAACATTGAAGTGAACATGAAAAGTTTCATTAGAGCTGCCTAATAATGGATGTGGATGTGTTACAGTTAGATTTAAAATGTCCCATAAGGAGCTTATTTACTGATGTTTAGAGCTGATGTAATTGAGTCATGAGGGTTAAATTCCGCAGTGGATTAATCCATAATAATGGATTTATCTGGGAAGTGATCCAGGCCAGTAGGGTGTGGCTGGAAATGGGTCCCTGGGGATAGGGCCTTGGGAATTATATGTGGTTCCTCCTCCCCTGCTTTCTGTCTAGCTTCTGGCCTCCATGCTCTGAGGAGCACAGCCCATGTGCTCTCCCTCTTCCTGATTCCTGTAGTCTCTGGTCTCACATGGACACAACCCAAAACCATTAGAAAATAAATCTTTCCTCTAAGTTAGATGGCAAATCTTTTAGATTATAGCTGTGAGAATGCTGATGAGGACAGGATGAATCCTCTCTGCTACAATGATAGCTCTACATTCCCATTCAGCTCTAAAATGCCAGTCATTTTTCTAATGGGCCTATTAAAATCATGTCTATTCAGTAAAAATGCAGATGGCTTTATCTAGTAAACTCATTTTAACCACTGACATACAATATGCATTTACTTATTTCTCATTTAATCTTCACAGTAAACTCATGTGATAGGCAACTTTTACCCCACTTTACAGGTGATAAAATTGAGACCAAGAAAGAGTAAGCCATTTGTACTATATGAAAATAACATTGAAAAGAAAAGGGACCTTGGCTTTGTGCTGTGAAGGACTGAAAACTGTCTTAATCTATTGAAGATACTGTTATAGGGTGATTTGGTGGGTTAGCATAAGTGAGGTCATCTTATGAGAGCAGCCATGTAATGTTCTAGGTGGAAAATTACCACCCCACCTGTAAGTTACTAAAGCCTGGGAACAGAAAACAAGCTAGGTCACCATGCCCCTCTTGAACTCCTGCCCAAACCTGTATCCTGGAATCGTTTGTTTCAAATCTATGAACCACATAGGGGGACTTTCCACTATACATTAGCCAATCAATGTATAGGTCACATATCCGCCCCGTCTTGTGTATATAATATCCATGATCATGAGGTTTGGGGTCTCTGCCTGCCCCACTATTGTTTTGGGTATGGCGGGGGCCCAGATTCGAATCTGAAATAAATTTTCTTCGCACCTCCCCGCTGGTCCTCTCGTGAGTTTACTCGCTAACAGATACAAATAAAGGCACAAAGAACTATAGTGTAAAAGAATGAAACAATGGTTATAAAGATCAAAACCAAATGATTTTTGTCCAGTTTATATAATTGCCCCATTGATTTATCTGTACACACATACATAAATACACTCAGCATCTTTATGGAATAAGGTTGGATATAAATAATTATGGGGTTTTGAATGAAGAAGAAAAGGGAAAGAAGGAGTTAAAGCAAGGGGGCAGAGAATTATCATACATATGGAGTATAGGTTAAAATATAATTGCTAAAGCTGGATTCAGAATTGTCTCTAAAATTATAGTGGCCAAAATGGGCTGTGGAAAAAACTAAGAAAAGTGCTATTGAAATTTTGGCAAGACAAAAATAATACAACAATAATCGACATAGTCAAGTCTACTTTGACTTTGCCTTGGCAAGACATTTATTATCATGGTCATTGTCCTCTAAACTACATTATTTAATTGTAGCAGACAAGGCTTTGTGAGAAGAATATTGCCATCACACATTTCCAAATTACCTTACTTAGTGACTCCTGAGTTACAGAATTTGCATTGTTCATTATCTCCTATTCAGAAACAGTAATCCATTACTTTAGAGTAGATCAGATTCATAGTGCTGACTATTTTTTGCTGTGTTACTTAAACATGTACAAAAATAAAAGTAGGTAACCTGTTCTTAAACTTTTTCACAATTCTATAAAACACAATAAAAGTATAATTAGCTGAAAATAAAATCATGATATCTAAGGAAACCTGAGCACTGCACAAAACACAACTATGGTATCCAATGTAATATGCAACCAAGAACAGTGTGATGATTCGGTTCTTCCCGAATCATTTTTCTATTTTCCATACCTTTTCAACTTGTACATTGTACAACATTCTATGGCATAGTTTGTACTTTTCTTGATACAAATATATCACTTAAGTATACAGCCCACACTTACTCTTTCCTCACTTGTTCAAGGTGCCTAACACATGCCTAACACCAAACCCAAGCATTGACATCATATGACAATATTCATTTAAAATGTGTTTCTTTATCCAAGAAATGCAAAGATCTCCAAATTACAACATTTTTGCAAATTCACTCTCTTCATTAATGGAATCCTCTAAGTAATTCTGTCATTTGCCTCATGTATATGCAATATAAAATAAAAATTATTTATTTGCAGGGATATATAACAACTTTTCAACTTAAATAATAATGAATGCTGAAAACTTAGATGAGTTCTTTTCCAATAGGGGTATATTCTTTCTTAAGTATTGTGTTGTCATTTCCACTAAGCATATAGATGTGGTAACAATTCTTTGTCTCTTTGCATGGACACTTAAAGTTTTGCAGAAAACAACATGCATACAAACTGTATGTAAAACTTTTATGTAAAGTGACATTTTCTTCTTGCATACAGTTCCCCTTGGTCCTGAGATCCAATGAGGATTCCAAATCTCCTACCTGGATCCCAACACTCCAACAAAGGCACTTTTGTTTAAGGATGTTTATAAATTATTATTGCTATGGATGGATATGAGCAGGGGACCTCCTATTCTGACATCTTACTAAATAAAAATAAAAGCAAAAATAACATTCTAAAGTCACTGAACACTGGAGGCAGACCAGGCTGCTAAATATATGCTCACTAAAATCAAAGCTACCAGAAGATGAATTTTCTGGGTTACCATTTCATTTTAAGTTCTAAGGTTTCTTGTCCTATCTCTTGCTGTTGTACATGACATGTAGTTGTCTTAAATACAGATACCTGTCTTTACTTTGTTCCCACACCTCCACCTAGCCCTGAATTTACTTATGCCTCTGTCTCTGTCCCTGCTTTTCTGAGACAATCTTTCTGTAGACTTTGGCCTTGTCTCTGGTATTGTTAGCCTGAACCATCCTAAACCAGGTTTTAGTTATTTGTCTTCCATTTTTCAGGGCATTGCTCATTTAGTAAATTGATTATCAAGAGATTTGCTATACACAAATATATCCACATGCATTAGGTACTTACTATGCCCTTGGAACTATACTTAGTTCTTCACTTGTGGGATCTCCTTCAATCCTCTGAAAAGCATTAAGAGTTAGATACTATTATTTGCCCCATTTCATAAATAACTTAGAATAGAACTTAGAATGTCTAACTAATTTTCCCAATACATATCGTTAATAAGCAGTAGAGGTTGGAGTGAAACTCTTTTTCAAGTGACATGAACACTTAAGACAATTGCCAGAAAAAAATACCCCTTTAAACTTAGCAAAATAAGAATAAGCAGTAGTCACAAAATACTTGCTTAACATATAGTTGAATAATTATGCTAATACTTGCTAGAGGAAATCAGTTCAGATATTCCAGATAGTAAGTTTATGAAACATTTTTTAAAATGTTGATTAGGTAATTCTTTCAGATAAAATTCTGCCCTTGAAATAACATTCATGGGTAAGTGAAATAATATTTCTCATGAAGTATTGCTTCACATATGTTTTCAAATATATATTATATATTAAGTGAAAGCTTCTAAAACTTGGTGATATACTGCAGATTCAAAAATATCTGTAAACCTTACATGCGAATAAAACCATAACTAGGTATATCAGAATCAACAAATCAAATTTAATGAGAGTTGAAAACTTCACAGAAAAATGAGAACTTAAATGGTTCAATGAGTCTGTACTTCTCATCAAAACTAAGGATAACTGAAGATAAATAATTTAAAGTACTGGAATGAGGAGGGAAACTACTTCAGTAGAGAAAGCAATGTCAAATGGTCAAATGTAAATACATGACAATAAGGAAGATGCAATAGAGTATTTTCAAAGAAAAACTAAAGGAATTATTTTCCTAAAAGCTTGTACTTTAAGTTCTTCACACTGAAGGAAATTGGCCCCAAGGGAAACAAAGAACAATAGAAACAAAGTGTTTGAATAAATAAAAAGCAGTTTATTTAATTTATATGAATATGTATAGGTTTACAAAGGATGATTATAGTAGCATCTTGAGGTTTTAATGCATGTAGAATATATATATATATATATATATATATATATATATATATATATATATATATATATATATATATGAGACACAGAGAATGATGAGGGAGGAGTGTGTAAAAGGGAAGTATGAAGTTGCAATTTTTCTTCATTTATTGTGAAGTGATAGATTAAAATATCCAAATAGTCTGGGAAAGGTTAAGAATTACATAGTAATACATTAATCATTAGAATGACCACTGAGTATCCCACATAAAGAGAAGGGGAAAACATTTACTTTAAGTATCCAAATAATTTGAAAATAAATGGATTATAAATTATATAACGTGCAAATAGTAAGCATAAAAGAGGCTGGAGTAGATAATATTGCAAAAAAGTAGACTTCAAGACAAGGACAATTATAAATAGGGTCATTTTATGATGAAATAGTTTTCAATTCCTCAGGAAGACATAAATAATACAAATGTATATGTGATGAATATCAGTACCTAAAACCTATGACAAAAAAAAATTTCATTTACAGTTTCAGATGACAGAAATCTGATACTAGTTTGTTGAGCTAAAAATAAGCCCCAACTTCAATGAGAAAGGCTTCCTTATTCAGTATTATTTCTTTTACATGGTATTATAAACTGAATTATCTTGACTTCCATCCTGGACGGTTATTGGAAGTATGTAGAAATACAAGAGTTGCATTTGTGTGCTGTTGCTTTGTTGATTTGGTTTATTCGCTTGTCTAAGAATTAGAAAGGTCTCATTCTTAAATCCTATATATATTTTTATAGTACTGGGGATTGAACCTTAAAGTATTTTACCTCTGAGCTACACCCCAGGCCTTTTGCATTTTTTGTTTTTTTGAAATAGGCTCTCACTATGTTGCAGAGAGTCTGGCTACATTGCTGAGGCTATCCTCAAACCTGTGATACTCCTGTCTCAGCCTCCCAATTACTGAGATTATAGGCATGCACCACCATGCCTGGCTTAATTCTTAGATTCTCAATCCAAGAATCCAAGAATTTTTGATAGTTTCTGTAGTACCATCCCCATATAGGACCATATCATGTGTGAATAAAGAGAGCATCACATCTAATTTGGTTGTCTTTTATTTATTTTCCCTACTGAATAGTTCTGATTAGAACTTCAGTACAATATTGAAATGTAGTGATAAATGCAAGCAACTTTGTCTTGATCCTCACCTTTGAGGAGAAACTTCAGCATTTCGCTTTTCAATTTCATGTCATTGACAGATTTTTATAAATGTTCTTTATCACATTCAGTAAGTTTCCTTCTATTACTAGTTTGCTGAGTGTCCACTTAAATGAGCCTGTTTTACTTTATTCTATTAATGCATATTGCATTGATTGATTTCCATATAATGAACCACCCTTGCATTCATGAAATAAATCCTACCTGTCCATGCTATATAATCCTTTCATTATGTTATTGAATTTGTTTTGCTAGTATTTAGTTGAAAATGTTTACATCTGTATTTAAAAAGAATATTGGACTACATTTTCTTATGGTTTCTCTTCTGAATTTTATAGCAGCACAATGACAACTTTATAGAATATATTGGAAAATGATTCTTATCCTTCCTTTTCACTTTTTTGGATAAGTTTAAGGATTGGTTTTAATTTTTTACATGTTTGGTAGAATTCACATTGAATTTATCTGGTCATATGTTTATTTTGTCCTTTTTGAGGAGGTTCTGATTACTGTTTCTCTTCTTATATAGTTCTGCTGAGATTTTCTATTTTGCTTGAATCAGTTTTGGTAACTTGTATATTTCGAGAAATATCTCCATTTCATCTAGGTTGTATAATTTGTTGGAATACAAATAATATTCATAATAGTATATAACATGTAATTATATATAATGTAATACAATTCATAATATAGTAATATAATGTTCATATTAATATAATATTCTCATAAATATTTTATATATGATACCTGTAAGATTAATAACAATGTCTGTACTTTGAGTTATGATTTTAGTTATTTGCCTCTTCCCTCTTTTTAATTTAGCTAAAGGTATATTAACTGTTGAGTTTTTCAAAGATCTTCCACAAGGAAATGAAATTTGAAATAACAGAATGGAAAATTTACAAGTACGTTAAAATTGAACAACATACTGTTAAATAGCCAATGGATCATAAAGTAGAAACAAATGAAACTGAAAGGACAACATCCCAAAACTATATGAGGTGATCCAGCTAAAAGTTCTCAGAGGGAGATTGTTAAAGATTCCCTATCAACAACCTAACTTTACACCTGAAGGAACAAGAAAAAAAGCATCAAGAAAAACATAAAACTAGAAAAAGAAATAAAATAATGAAGCTCAAAATGGAGATAAAGGAAATAAAAATAGAAAACTAATAGAGAAGGGTGTGGTAGCAATTCAGGAGTGGTGGCTTAGGTCTCTAATCCCAGTACATGGAAGACCCTCTTTCAAGGGCTTGTGGTGTAGCTCAGAATTAAAATACTCCTAAATTTGATCCCCAGCAGCAATAAAAAAAAATAAAGAAAACTAGTAGCAAGAATCAATGAAACCAAAAGTTTGTTTGGAAAATTCAATAGGTACCCTCCAGTTGTTTTCTCACTTAAATATCATCTGAATTCATTAGCTACGGATGCAGATCTATTCATCAAAGATATGAAATCAACTCTTTATCATTAGCATATGGTCACCTTTTCCATTTGAAGAATGTAAAGCCTTTCTTGATATAAGACTACATACCTAAGAAAAGTATTAGATGAGGAGGTTAGATTAGCCCTGAAATAGAAGCTTTTATAATAGCAAATATAATTTATTTGTCATGCTTTTCTTAAGAGATTAGTGATTGCTTCCTGGACAAGTTAGTTAAGGTTCTAACCAGTGTCACACATACGCAATGCATAATCTGCTTTGAGTAATGATTTGGTATATCTGTTTTATAAGTGGCCAATTAAAACATACAATAAAAGTGTAGAATATTGAAGTTAAATATCAGAGATCAGAAAAAAGTACTAGCAAAATTCAGGTTATTCACTGTTGCTCTGGTCCATCCGTTATTTTTTCCTACCTCCACAATTCCTCTCTTTTCTCTTGCTCTCATTTCATTTCCCAGACAGAAACAAGATTTTTACACTATTCTCTTGTCAATTACGAAAGAAAACTGGAACAGAAAGAAACATGATTCTTATGCTATTGTCTTGTCAGTTCTGGAGAGAACTAACGCATATTAGTGTCTTTCCTTTATTATGTAAATATTTATTGCATGTTCTACATGCCATATATACTGGACTAAATACTGGTGACATAACAGTTGCAATATATTTATTATATAACTTACAATATAAGGCTAACCTTTGTTTCTTATCCCAAATATATCCCCACTTTTCTCTCCAATAGAACAGTCTCATCATGATAAACATATGACATAAAGTCTTTTATTTACAAAAATAATCTGGCGACCACACAATCCCTCAGTTGTTTTTCTCTTTGCTCCTTTTAGATAAAAATTGTTTGAAATTGTTGGCTAAGCTGTTGTCACCATTTATCTCATTTTTTGTTTCTATTTCTCTTCTTTAATTACCTTTGGACTAATCCCAATCAGGGTACCCCCATGAAGATTCCACTGCACACTTCCAATATTGAGGGATAGTACTCCTAATTAATTTTATAAACATGATTAGTCATTGTCTCCTTTTCAAAAAAATCATTTGTCTTTTAGAAACTTATATCTTGTCATGCTTTCTCTCTCTCCAATTACTCCAGTCTTCTCTGTTGAATCTAAACCTTTTCTCTAGGTGAAATCTAAACCCCTTCCTTGTAATATTATATTTGTTTAATGTGTAATATAGTTATAGTATTTGGTGTGGTATAACTTACTTTAAACAAAATCCATGATTTTTATGAGTACAGTTTGATGAAATATGACAAACACGTAAACATCCCAAGCCACTACTTCAATCAAAATAGAGAATATTCAACCACCACAGAAGTTCTGTCATGCCACTTCACAGTTTATTTTACTTTTATCTTCTGTCAAAATGTCTGATATGACTTTTATCATAGCTGAATTTTGAACATCCTAAAATTTCATATAAAAGAAATGATATACATTCATTTTTTGTAGTTGACTCTCCAAATAAAATATTTCTAATATTTCTTCTATGATTTGGATGGTTCAGCAGTTCATTCTTTTGTATTATTGCATAGAATCCCATTGTAAGAACACACCATTATTTGTTAATCCATTCTCATCTTAATGGACATTTTGATCATTTAAAAGCATATGCTTTTGAGAATAAAACTGCAATGAACACTTATGTACAAATCTTGTATGGACATATATTTTCATAACTCTTGCATAAATACATAGGGTTGGAATTGCTACACCATATGGTCCTGGAAATTTTAACTCTATAAGAAACTTATTTTCCATTATTGCCAAACTATTTACATTACCACCAGCAAAGCATTAGAGTTCTGATTGCCCTACATTCTCTCTAGCACTTGGTATGGCCAGTTATGTTTTTAACTTTAGCCATTTATGATGTAGAGGAATACTATTTTAGAGATCATATTTGCATTTTGCTAAGGACTAATAATATTTAGCATATGTTCATGTGTTTATTTGAAAATATATATAATTTCAGTCCCATGCTCTTTTAACAACAATACATCAGAGCATGATGTAGAGCCATCCCACTGTTTCACTTGTTCTTGTTTTTAGCTCTTAAATTTTCAGTCCAGGTTGCAATCCTGTACCTTCCACTACATCATATGCCCACTGACTTAGAATGGGTGTTTGGATGTTTAAAAAAATGCTTTTTAAACAATTTGATTATGAGCCAGTGACAGTAATATGACACTGGCCAGGGGAAGAAATAGAGTTTAGAAGGGTAAGGATATTCTTTAAATGGTGGAATCTGTTTCTAAGCTGAGGAAAAGTGCCACAGCTCCTTAACAGTTGGATCATAAGCAAGGCTCAGTCCAGTGGAATCCTGCAAGGCAGACACTTCCAAGAAGGGATACGTGGCATATTCTGCTTTACATTATATTATATTCTGGGAACATTGGGTACTTTGGGTCTTGTTTTTACACTTATTATTAAAGAAAGTTTCTTAAAAAAACAGGTGGTGGCCAGTCGGATAACAACCTCTTGACGTTAGCTGAAAAAATAGTGCCTTCACACAAATAACATAAGAATTCTATGATCACTTACAAACATTAGTCAGAAAACAGGCTCTGCAAGGCAATTCGGACATAGTTACTAATCAACCTTATGTTCTCCCTCAGCACACAGATATAGGAAACAAAACAGCTAAGCCAAAGAGATTTAGGTCTACAATCATATCTATGGGTAAAGAAGGCTATAAGAAGATGGGTATCTGGTACTACCCTTTATAGGATTAAACCACAGGCAGTCTTTATGAACTCCCATAAGGGTCTTCCTGGAGCTTCACAGGACACATTAATAAAGATAGACTATAGATGACAGAAACAACACATGGTTTACAAAATCTCCCTAGTTTAGACCAATGTATACAGGCCTATTCCTCATTAATCTTTAACACTGCTTTGTACCAGAGTCAAAATAAAATCATTATATACTGATGTAAAACCTTTAGAAAAACAAGTATACTATTGTCAAACTGTCTGATGACTTGGTCATAAACTTTCCTGTTCTATGCGCTTCACTGCTGAATGAAAAGTATAAAAACAGCTGCTTGTAAACAATAAAGTAGATACGCTTAATCACTACATTTGGTGTGCGTATTCTCAGGACCTTGTCTCATTCCCCACCTGTCGATGGACCCCCCAACTCCTGCTAGGGCTGGACCCCAGCAGAAAAGATGCCAGGACAAGGAGATGGAGGGAGACAGAGAGGAGAGAGAGAGAGAGAGAGAGAGAGAGAGAGAGAGAGAGAGAGAGAGGAGAATACAGGAAAGGAAATAATTGATGGAGTAAGTTACCTTTTTTTCTACAAAATTACAATACCACAGTTCTGAGAATGACTAGAGAGCTCTCATTAGAGTAGTTCCAATACAAAACCAGCTGCAGGCCCATTAACATGGAATTTTAATGAAACAAGTTTATAAGAGTATATATAAAAGAAAATAATTTAGAGATGGCTTGTTTGAAGGGATGCCGACATTAACTTAACAGCAATTTTAAATGGTGGGAAAAATGAGAGATTTCAAGAATTTTTCAGAACAATTATCGTACTTACTACAATACATTGCTTTGCCAAATATTTTCAAAACTGAGCAATTTAAAAGCTATTTTGGAAAGTAATTGCAAAGATTTTCCATTAAAACAGTTTCATTTTCTGTTTTTCATTAAAATCTCAAACACATAGCCATACCTAGGATATTTTTTATCATATGACACATTTCATAGCATAATAAAACCTTAGATGAGACTTTGGCACAAAAAGAGGTTTTAATTTAATTATTTAGGATTCCTTCATTTCTTTCTTTTAAAGATCTCACTTGAAGTGAGATCTCAAATCATAATTGTCTTTTGAATAATATCCAACTGATAGCTACAAAACCGTCCATTCACTAAGCTAACAGATGAGATATTTTGCTTTGGCCTTTCAAATCAGTCAAATAGCTGGTTAACCTCTTAACCTCCTTTTTCTTTCTTAAATGGAACAAATCCAATAGTCATTCATGTCATATAGAGTGTTAATAGCTACTCTTAGGAACTTGCCTTATCATCAGCTCCCTCCTCATTTTTTTTCCTTTGAGTTATACCCCCAGCCCTATTTTTTATTCTTTATTTTGAAACCGAGTCTCACTAAGTTGCGGAGTGCCTCACTAGGTAGCTGAGGCTGGCCGTGAACCCGGATCCTCCGGTCTCAGGCTCCCAAATGCTGGGATTACAAGCGTGTGCCACCATGCCCGGCTAGCTCCCTCCTCATTTTTAACCAATCAGCATTTAATAGTTGTGCTCTCTTGTGAGCTAATGGTCCTGTCACGCTCAAGAAGAAAATCTTCTGGGAATAATACAAGAATAAAGAGTACCTTTAGATTCCCTCTCAGGAAAAATGAGGAATACTTACATAAATACAGTATTTTGGATATAATTTCATGGAGATAAAAAATTCACATTAAGTTGATGTACATCTCCTAAGGGTCACTTATGAATTCTTATTGTATAATATTCATCTGATCGTATTCACCTATTTATGTTGGCAGTCCAGAATGAGAAAACAGATGGAAAGAAAGAAATGCAACTGTCAAAGAAAAAATAAAGCATTCCCTACAAGTGAAGGATATGAATTTCTAGCTGAAAGGGGCCAACAAAGGCCTAAACAAGAGAAGAAAACTTAATGAAATATGAGACTTTGATACATTTTAGGATACTAGGAATAAAAAAAATCAAAGAAATATCCTCTAGTAGTCTGGAAATTCTCACTCAAACATTCTTGAATAATAATCAAATTGATTGTCTTAATAAAAAGAAGGTAGTATAGAGGTAGGGTAGGTTGTAGAAATAGTGTGATCAGAAACTCAGTTGAGGTGATTGATGACCCCATTTCTTTATTTTTTTATTGTTTTTTCAGCATTGATTTTTTATACATTTCTTGAGTAAAACAGGGTTACATAGACATTTATGACATATCAATCATTGTCAGATCACAAATAGCACCACTTCTTCGTTTTACACGTATAGCCCACATTCTTAACATAGCCTGGTAAAGCAAACTTTCTAGAGTCATAAAACCATACTCCTTTAGGGTCATATATTTACTTTCTAAGAAGTAGGAAGGTCTTTCATCTACGCATCCTAGGAGCAATCTCCAGACTTCGAGACGCCAATGTAGCCATAGCAAAGGAATCAGTATAATTACTCATATATGCAGATAGCAAATGCCAGGGGGGAAAGGGCCTAGCTGGGCTCCCACAACTCCCCCATTTTTATTTTAAAATGCCTGTCTTAGGTCATTTCCTACCAGGTGCTTAATTTTACCCATCATGCGGTCTTGATGAGTCATTCAACGAGCCCTGTCTTAGGTTGATATTGCCCTGAGAAAATAAAACTCATCATTGACTACTAGGCCCTGTGCAAGGCAGTGCTTGCATTTTTATTCCATGTAAATCTGTGTGTATACTAACATATGATGGCCCCATTTCTATCTGCCTCTTCCTTCTTCCTATATCTCTCCTTAAATCTGATTTATTTAATGTTCACAAAATAGCTTACTGCAATAATATGGGCTACACTTTGCTTTACTGATACATACTAAATGTAATTTCCTTTGGTCTGATGGGTTAATTAATATCACATACCCATTTCTGGGCCATTATTGATAGCAGGAGAATACTATCTGCTACTAAGCCTAAACTAATCAGGATATCCTTATGAAACGGGGATGCATTAAGTACCTGAGCAAATTTGGGGTAAACAAAAACAGGTTACATCAAAGGATAAGGAATCTGAAAGGTGTTGGATTCATCAGCAGGAACAGTGAGAGATAAAACAGACTGGAATAACAATTTCAAAACAGTTAAGGAAAAAAATTTCTCACGTAAAATTTTATCCTGATTAATAAAACATAAAGAAACAATAAATAAAATTCCTATATTTGAAGTCTCTAAAATTGATCTGGCAGGTATACATTTTATGAATTCATTTGAGAATATGCTCCACCGAATAAATGATACAGCAAGCATTAAGGAGAAATGAGATCCAAGAAACAGTGAACCCATGTTGGATGGAAGCAAAAGAAAGTTCCAGGATGCAAAAATGTAAAGGGAGCCGGGCGTGGTGGCGCACGCTTGTAATCCCAGCATTCGGGAGGCTGAGACTGGAGGATCCAGGTTCGCGGCCAGCCTCAGCTACCTAGTGAGACACTCCGCAACTTAGTGAGACTCGGTTTCAAAATAAAGAATAAAAATAGGGCTGGGGGTATAGCTCAGAGGTAGAATGCCCCTGAGTTCGATCCCCAGTACTGCAAAAAAAAAAAAAAAAAAAAAAAAAAAAGTGTAAAGGGCCTGGAAAGTGAGCAGTCCAAATTGGAAAAGTATGCTCTAAGGCCCCAGGAAAGAGGATCCTAGGAAAATGAAAAGGATAAGACTTTATAATGAAATTTAGCTTGTCAAAGACAAATCCAGAGATTTTTAAATTGCATGAGTGATTATTAAAAATCATATAGATGTAGGGGTCTGTAGAATAGGAATTAGTGTCACAGAGAGCTATTAATTTTTTTACATATTATAACACTGTGCATTTATGTTTGAAATTTAGCATATATTTATCACTTTGATAAAGTATTAAAATATTTTAAAAGGTGGCATATGCCTTTAATCCCAGTACTTGGGAGATTGAGAAAGGAGGATCACAGTTTTGAGGACAGCCTTAGCAACCTAGGAAGATATTGTTTCAAAATAAACAAAAAAAGTAAAAAGGGATGGAGACAGAATGCCTCTGGGCTCAACCCCCAGTATCAAAGGGGAAAAAAAAGAATTATCAGCTGGTCTTAGTGGTACATATTTGTAATCTCAGTACTTGGAAGTCTGAGACAAAAGGGTTGCATGTTTGAGACAAGCCTCAGCAAGTTAATGAGACCCTGTTTCAAAATTAAAATACTATTAAAATGGCTGTGGGTGTATATTGGGAGTAGAGTGCCTCTGGATTCAATCCCAGTACCAGAAGGAGGAGGAAGATGAGGGGAAGGAAGAGGAAGAGGAGGAAGAGGAGGTGGAAGAGGAGGAGGAGGAGGAGAAGGAGGAGGTAAAGGAGGAGGAAAATAATTATGAACAGAAACTTATAACAAAAATATTGCCTAAATATAGCCCATTTTTGAAAATTGAGAAGTTAAGTTCAAGGATTTTCTGAAAATTTAAGAGAATGATCACTTCTGGAGAAGCAATAGAGGTCCAAGTTTAGCTCAAACCTGCAATCATAAGCTTGTAACCTATTATACTTTATCTAAATTTTACCTACATAAAAATTTTGGGACTTAACACATACTCTCATTTTCTCATAACTATTTAGGTAACTTTGTATCTTTCATGAGAAATATATTTTATTTTTGAATTATTTATTATGAAATTAGCAAATCTATAAAAAATAGTGAAACTAGTTTAATAAAACCACAAAAACTATTCTTGTATCTTTATGACCAATATTGGCCTTTCTGAGAAAAATACATTTATTTATTTATTGGTGCTTTGTAATTACATATCATAGATGAGAATCAAAATGGTACATTAACATGTGCACACAGCATCACTTAAAAGTATTTCTCTATCCCCTCCACATATATGTTAGTGGGACTGATAGTGATAAATTCACATATGAACCTAACATTGTTTGGTTTATTTCCTTCCTCAAGCCTCCCTTTCCTCTGTCCCCCTCCCTCTACCCTTATACTACTCTACAGTCTCATTCCACATTTTCATAAGGTCCCTTGAGAAAATATGTTTTTAATGTATCCATCAATTTATTTTTTAATTGCCAAAAGATAGTAGCTGATTCCTTATATATGATCATATCTATAAAGGTAGAATTCTATCTCATAAAATTGTATAAAAATTTGTTCACAAGGTGATTTTACAAGGTGACAATTTGAAGTTAGTATTTAATTGATATATTTGGTTCACTTATTAAATGAAACATTCCAGTATCACTAAAACATTAGGTATTTATATTTATAACTAAATATAAATATAGTTCACATGGATTTTTTGTATTTTATCATGTTTGAATACTCATGGGTCTACTTCTGAATGCCAGAGATATTAGATCATGGCAGTAGGTGGTGAATATTGCTCAACTATCTCC
Source organism: Graphiurus murinus (assembly GCA_004027655.1). Taxonomy (NCBI): domain Eukaryota; kingdom Metazoa; phylum Chordata; class Mammalia; order Rodentia; family Gliridae; genus Graphiurus; species Graphiurus murinus. The sequence goes on from PVLC010005166.1 coordinate 28,618, forward strand.
TGTGGAAGGGATAAATGAGGAACTTTTGGAGCAGCAAGGAGCAAGGCCTCAGCCCTTGAGAGAGTGGGGAGAATGCAGTACCTCTAGAACTAGAGGCTGTGAACCTGTCATTATCTATGGCTTGCACAGGAGAGATTCTAATGGTAGAAATAAGATGCATCAAGTGCATGTGTTTGAATTGTGTACATTTTGATGGCTGGCAATTTGTCTTGGTTCAGCTGGCATAACTACAACTCATTTTAATTGCAGCAAACTCTCTTTGTTTCTGATTTCTGTATTTACAAAATTAAAATCATGAGGCTTTGTTTAGGAAAAGGCAATTAGCAGTGCTCAATTGGAAGTTCTTGATTATTAACAGATATCAGAAGTGACACTTCAAAGAAATCAATACTGCTATTTGTGGCAACGTCTGCCTGCTATGAAGAATTCTCTCTTATATTCCTTTCCTGAGCTGGGGGAAGGAGGAGAAGATTACATAAGATAGACATCAAATGTCAAGTGTGACTAGCTTTGATAACTATAAACATTATCCTGATAGGAGAAAAAAATGAGATTTAAAAAAAAGAAATTCATGGTGTATTTACTAAAAACAACAAAATTACAAATACTCCATAGACTTGACTTTTGAAATACTTTAGATAAGCATTAAAGAAATCTGTCCATGAAAACTGAAACCCTCTTTTCTCTTTTATATTGTGACCCCAAGCTTTTTCAAATAATTCTCCTATGAAGGCAGAAGCAAGGCAAAGCATATGTTCTATTGCAGAGACTGTTTCTCTTCAATTTGATTGAAAAAGGTGTTATTTGTTCTAATTGTAGAACATTTATTGAGTCCACGTCTGGTCATTCCTCAAACTGTTTTACTTTTGATATCATACCTTGATTTATTAATTGATTTGATAAATATTTACAATTCTGCTATATGCCAGGCACAATTCTTGGCATAGTGAGTACAAAGTTGAAAATCCAATATGAAAAGCAAATGTTTAATAAATTTTACCAATCTTTTGTAAAAAGATTGTAGTTATTTTCATCTACATTTTATGAATAAAAAAAAAAACCCTGAAGAATAGAGAGGTGAAATGTTTGATGCAAGGCCAAATCCAAGTAGGTTGAATGCATGTCCTATAATGGTAATTAACATACTCTGCTGTCATTAGACAGAATCCTGCTGTCAGCATTTGGCTGGTACAGGGATGGATGAATCATCATCTGCCATCAAGGAGCTTGCAGTGCAATAAATAATTGCACAAAGGTGCACTATTCAGAATTGCACAACATATGGAGATAGTGACTTCAAGGGATCTTAGGGAGAAAAATAGACTGTACCTGCTTAAGTCATCAGGAATAGTTTCATGGAGAAAGTGATGTTTGAGATGGATATAGAAATAGGAATGAATTTATACAGGCAAGACAAAGGAACATTCAAGTTTTCCATGACAACTTTTGTGCCACCCTAAGAAATAGATTACCATCTGAATGCTAATAATACATAGTTTCACATTTGAAATATTTCTAGATAAATACTTAACAAAAATAACCTACTAATATACTCTTGTGTTCAAGAAAGAATCCCTAATCAGTTCTGAGTGAGTAATTACAGTCATAATTTAAATGCTACCACACTTTTCAAAGATGTGTATTATCAATAAATTTTATCTTTTATAATAATAGTTTTCAATTGCCTCCAAAGGTTGTTTCTATCCAGAAATGGAAGTCAGGGAATATGTACCAAGGAGACAAAGTTTCTTTCTGTCAAATAGCATTAGCCATTGACATTTGAAATATAGTCATGGACCAATTACCTGTATATGGATTTTTTACTGTGTTACTTACAAATGCACAATGGCTAACTCTGATCCAATTTGTTTACAGTCAAAATCACTCAGTCACTGTATCCTCAGGGAGAAGTCAGAGTCAATGACCAAACTAGAAATTTCATTGCTACCACTGAAACTAAAATATTGCATTACAGAATTAGAATGTGAAGCCCACAGATCTAAAATTGTTTTCCCAAATCATAAAAGTGGTAGAATATGGAATAGAGTCCTATTCTACTGAGCTCATATCAAATATTTTCCACAGCTTTTCTAATTACATAGAAAATATGAAACTCACACATCTTGATAGGAGACATTTTGTGTTATATCCTAATCTCATTTAAAAAATATTTCCTTTAACAGAGAATATAAAAAGTTTTCAAAGATTTTCTTTTTATAACTTAAATTATTTTCATTGCAATGATAATTTAATGTACAAATAAGATAGCATATTTCTTCATTTTGAACCTATTTTATTAAGTATAGTTTACATATAATAAATACATCCACTCTAATTGAACAGTGGTTGCATTTTCATGTGTACATAGTCATTTTTACCATTACGAGAATCCATCAAAAATGATTATTTTGATCTTTCCAAGGCATTCCTTGGTGCTCACTTCTGATGGTATTTTCTTTTGCCTATTGAATTTTCACCCAATACATGTGCAGATTAACACTTAACTGTAAACTCAAAGGGTCTTTCCTGCAGAACTCTGAAAGTCTCCCTCTGTGCAGTTTCTCCCTCTCCAATATTCCAGTACTCTTTTTTCTTCTGTGTCACTGAGGATTGAACCCTGGGACATTCTACCTCTGAGATACACCCCCAGCTCTATTTTATTTATTTATTTATTTATTTATTTATTTATTTATTTATTTTATATTTTGAAACTCAGTTTCACTAAGTTGCTGAGACTGGCGGCAAGCCTACAGTCTTCCTGTCTCAGCCTCCCAAGTACTGGAATTATAGGTGTGTGACACCATGCCTGGCTTTTTTCTCCAATATTATTCCCACAAATTCTAGCACCTTGCATTATCAGAGCAAACTCTGGTTGCTATCTACTTAACACAGTTAAGGCCACAAGACTCTTACTTAATTTTCTTATCTATGCACCATGTTGAACATACCTTTGGGAATAGGCTGCTCGCCATGCTTATTTTCCCCTTCTCTAGGATCATAGTTCTAAACTACCCAGTAAAAAACTTTATAAAACTGTTGTTTCATATGTTTTTTTCTGATTGTTCATAGCAAGAGTGCTTATTAGCACTTCGTGGATGAAAGCACAAATTCTAGCATTCTATATATAATGCAATATTCTATGTTGTGTTTTACAGATTGTTCTCATATGAAATGGCTAATTTGGGGTATGTTTTTCCATATTTTACATGGCAGTAGTGAATATAGTTTTGAAATAAAGTAATGGGCATAGGGGAAATTTGTGGAAAATATGTTGGATTTGGGTATAATTACTTGTAGATATATGTAAGAACAGCTTTTATAATAATAAAGATTCCCTTTATTTTAATAATTAAACAATATAAGAATTTTCACACAACATACACATTTTCATTAACATTATTTTATAGCTTAAATAATACTTAATAATATAGAAGGACCATGATTTTTTGAGTTGTATGAATATTGAAGACCATATTTAATGTTTTTAAATATGTAGTTATAATATAGCGGCTAATACTTGAAGCATTGAAATGAGACACAAATGACTAAATTCTAATTTTTCCACTATTAATATAGATTTGGAGATTTTAAAAAATTTGTTTCTTAAATTAAAATAGCGATGTGCGGGGACTTCCCCTTGGCTGAGGTGCTGCCAGGTTTTAGCCAAATTGGGCAAGGGCACAAAATACCCACTTACCCCTTCTCACCAAGGAAGAGTGGGAGAAAGGGGAGCCAAGACGGCATCTGAGTGAAACACATCTCTTTAGGCGCTGAGAGACTGAATCAAATCTGCCATATAAAGAGCTTCTTAATGGATGAAAAAATAAAATAAAAAAAGTGAAATTTGAACTACAACTAAAGAGACTGGGGTCTTTAGAGAGCTGACTAGGGAGTACAAGTAAGCCCGACCACACGGCGGCTCCATGTCAGGCCATGAGCCGCACACTGGCCAGTCAGATGCTGGGGTCAGCTAACACAGCTGTGGATCCAGCGACAAGACAGATGTGGAATAAGCTACTCCAGAAATCCACACCCTACCCAGGCGGTGGACCCCTGCACCTTCCACAGCGACAGGAACATGTGGGACCTCCAGACGACCAGTGTAAGTCACCTCGGGACCACCTCAGAGACGAACAGCAAGAGACTGCATGCAGAGCTTGAATCAAAACTGCTGCAAATGCAGCTTCTTGACAGAAGGAAAGAGGAACAAAGTGGCAGAAGAGATAACAAGGCGACAAGAGCAGCTGAACAGAACCCGGGGAGAGCAAGGGAGCCGGCACTCACCTCCAACCGCAGCCGCCATTTTATGAGCCACCGTTTCCCCAGGCAGGACTCTGACAGCTACTCTGACCATCATCGGCCTCATGCACCCCAGCGACCAGAGGTGGAGTAAGCAACTACATTTACCAGTAAGAAAAATAGCGAAGGAGAACACCTGAGAAAACCATCTTAAGTCTGTGCCAAGGTCACCCAGCTCACCTCTCACACCGGAACCAGAGCAGCAGGGATCTGTAAGTTGGATTGCACCCCCAGGGGCCCCTATACAAAGAACAGACTCAATCACCCACCCTTCTAGCAATTACATAGCCCAGCACTTAGACTGCACTCGTGCCACCAGCAAAGGCAGGGTGAGAGATGTAGACAGGCCCTGTGGAGAGCTCAGAGGCACAAGCTTGCAGTGGAAGGGCATCAGGTAAACTCCCTGCCTGCACTGACAGAGCAAATAGAAATGCCAGAGACTCACTTTAAAATTTAAGCTTTGTACTTACGAACTAGCAAGGTTTTTATATTTGTTTCTTATTGGTTTTGGCTTTTTTGTTTGTTTGTTTTTGTTATTTTTGTTTGTTTGTTTCTTTGGTGTTATGTTTTATCTGCTTTTACTCTGTTTTCATTTTGTATTGCCTTGATTAATTTATGTTTGTTTGGATGATTGGTTGCTTTGTTATTTCTTGCTTAGGTTGTTGAATTCCCTCCTTATCCCTTTTAGAAGCTTCCCTCCCTCTCTCCCATCTATATTCTTCTCCTCAACACTTTTCCTCTTCTCTTTTCTTTTTCCTTTTTTCCTGTCTCATATCAACACCATCTCATACTATAACACTCAAAACTCTATATTGACTACCAGAATCCCCCAAAATATCTATCATCTCTAATCTTTATAAGATAAAACCTCAGTATACTCAACTTTATATTCCACTGGACCATACCCTGTACTTTACTCTATACTTGAATTCATCACTGTGATTTCTCACCCAATCTTCACCACTGAACACAACCTGTGCTTGAATACAGAAGCAGACACCTCTAAAACCCCACCACAGAGACTGGATGAGAAAACCTGCAACAGCAGCAAAGATATAAATTTAAGAACAGGGGAAGCATGGGAAGGAAAAATAGCAAAGAAACAATGAGCCACCACAACCCATCAATAACAGATCTCACCAATCCAGAATGGCAGAGATTACCAGAAGAACAATTCAGATATTTAATACTAGAAACAATACAGGATTTTCAGAAAGAATGTAGGGAGAGTTGGAAAAAAATAAGGGAACAAATAAACAAAGAATCTGAATACCAGAAAAGGAACCAGAGAAAAGCATTGAAGGAAGTGAAAGATAAAATAACTGAAATGAAGGCATCAATACAAACTATAAAAATTAGATTAGACCACATGGAAAATAGAATATCACTCTTAGAAGATGACCATTCCAAAAACGAATCTATAGTACATAATTTAGAAAAATAATTTGACAGTATGAATTGGACATCAAAGATATCTGGGCCAATTTTAAAAGAACTAATCTAAGAATAATAGGCATAGAAGAGGGATTAGAAGTTGAAACTTATGGAATAAACAATCTCTTCAAAGAAGTAATATTAGAGAATTTTCTAAACATAGAAAGAGAAGTTGACACACAGGTACAGGAAACATACAGAACTCCCTCAAGACAAGACCAAAGAAGAGATTCACCATGCCACATAATAATCAAGTTGACTAATGTAGAGGCTAAGGAGAGAATCCTAAAGGCAACAAAAGTACAGGGTCAGTGCCATTTACAGGAAAACCAATTAGAATCACACCAGACCTCGCAAATCAAGTCATGAAAGCCAGAAGGGGCTGGAGTAACGTATTCCAAACTCTGAAGGAAAATAACTTGCAGCCAAAATTCTCCTACCCAGCAAAACTCTCTCAAAATTTACAGGGATATAAAAACCTTTCATGACAAACAGAAACTGAAAGAATTCATGTCTTCCAAACCAGCACTACAGAAAATACACTAGGAGATTAATTACAAAGAAGAACTAACAAGTAAACATCAGAACCAGAGAAACAATAATCTCCAGGAAGGAAACAACTAAGCAAAGAAGAATAAACACCACTGAAAACAGAAGTCAAAACCCAAAATTTTAGGAATTAAAAATCATCTCTCAATAATCACACTGAAGATAAATGGTCTCAACTCCCGAATAAAGAGACACAAAGTGGCAAAATGGATCAAGATCCAGAATCTATCTATATGCTGCCTGCAAGAAACACATCTTACAAGCAATGATGCCCACAAACTAAAGGTGAAGGGCTGGAGTAAGGTAATCCATGCCAATGGAACCCGAAGACAAGCAGGAGTAGCAACCATGATATCAGATACATTAGACTTCAAGCCTAAACATATCAAAAGAGACAAAGCAGGTCATTGTTTACTAGTAAAAGGAACAATACAGCAAGAGGAAATAACAATTATGAACGTCTATGCCCCAAACATAGGTGCAACCACTTTCATAAAACAAACTCTGTATGATATAAAGACACACACATAGATCCCAATACACTAATACTGGGAGACTTCAATACTCCTCTTGCATCTCTAGACTGATCTTCTAAACAAAAGGTCAGTAGAGATGCCTCAGATGTAAAGAATACCATAAACCAAATGGACCTATTAGACACATATAGACTCTTTCACCCAACTACAGCTGAATTCACATTTTTCTCAGCAGCCCATGGAACCTTCTCCAAAATAGACCACATTCTGGGCCACAAAGCAAGCACTGACAAATTCAAAAAAGTAACATAATTCCATTCATCTTTTCAGACCACAATGGAATGAAATTAGAAATAAACTGCAAGAAGACCCAAAGTAACAATGTAAACACATGGAGAAAGAGCACCATATTGCAGAATGAGGATTGGGTCATAGAAGAAGTAAGGGGAGAAATTTTAAAAATTCCTAGAAACCAGTGAAAACAGAGATACAACATATCAAAACCTCTGGGACACTTTGAAGGCAGTACTAAGAGGAAAATTTATAGCACTGAGTGCCCACATAAGAAGAACAGAAAATCACCAAATAAATAACCTAATGACACAGATCAAATCACTCGAAAAACAAGAAGAGTCCAACCCCAAAACTAGTAGAATACAGGAAATTATGAAAATCAGGGCAGAAATCAATAAAGTAGAGAATAAAAGGATAATATGGAAAATCAACAAAACCAAACGGTACGTTCTTAAAAAAATAAACAAGATAGATAAACCATTGGCCAACCTAAATAAAACAGAGAATCAACCCAAATTACCAAAATAAGAGATGAAAAAGGTGATATTACCACTGACAGTATGAAAATACAGAACATCATCAGAAACTATTTTGAAAAACTACACTCGAAAAAAATGGAAAATCTAGAAGATATTGGCAAATTTCTAGACACATATAATCTTCCTAAATTGAGTCAAGATGATACAGAAAACTTAAACTGACAAATAGCAATCAAAGAGATAGAAACAAAAATTAAGAGTTTTACCATCAAACAGAAGCCCAGGACTAGATGCTTTTCCACATGAATTTTATACAACATTTTTAGAAGAGCTAATCCCAATAATCCTCAAACTATTCCGTGAAATAGAAAGAAATGGGACCCTCCTAAACACATTCTATGAAGCCAATATCACATTAATACTGAAGCCAGATAAAGACAGCTCAAGAAAAGAAAACTATAGGCCTATATCACTGATGAACTTAGATGCAAAAATGCTAAACAAAATACTAGCAATCCACATTCAAAACCACATCAAGAAAATTATACACCATGACAAAGTCAGTTTCATCCCAGGGATGCAAGCCTGGTTCAACATATGAAAAACAATCCATGTAATACACCACACAAACAGAATCAAAGACAGAAATCACATGATCATCTCAGTTGATGCTGAAAACCATTTGACAAGATCCAACACCCATTTATGCTAAAATATTGCAGAGAATTGGAATAGAAGGAACGTACCTCAACATCATAAAGGCAATATACAGTAGGCCCACAGCCAATATCATATTAAATGGAGAGAAACTGCAGAAGTTCCCACTAAAAACAGGAACAAGACAAGGATGTCCATTATCACCTCTTCTGTTCAATATAGCACTTGAGACACTAGCCAGAGCAATAAGGCAAGAGAAGGAAATAAAAGGGGTAAAAGTAGGGAAAGAAGAACTAAAACTATCCCTTGTTGCAGATGACAGGATACTATACTTAGAAGACCCAACAAACTCAACCAAAAAACATATAGAATTGATCAACAAGTTCAGCAAAGTTTCTGGATACAAAATCAGTCTTAAAAAATCAGAAGCTTTTCTGTATGTCAACCATAAATCCACCGAAAAATAAATCCGGAAAACAATTCCACTCACAATAGCACCCCAAAAAATAAAGTACGTAGGGCTAAACCTAACAGACAGGAGGTAAAAGACCTCTATAAGGAAAACTATCAAAAGTTGAAGAAAGAAATCAAAGAAGACCTTAGAAGATGGAAAGATCTAATATGCTCTTGGGTAAGCAGAATAAATATAATCAAAATGGCCTCCCAAAACTGATTTATAGATTCAATGCAATACCCATTAAATTACCAAAGTCACTCCTCACAGACATAGAAAAGCCAGTCCTTCAATTCATCTGGAAAAACAAAAAGTCCAGGATAGCCAAAGTAGTTCTTAGCAACAAGAACCATGCAGGAGGTATCACAATAACTGACTTTAATCTCTACTACAAAGCCACAGTAATAAAAACAGCATGGTATTGGCAAAAAAACAGACACATAGACCAATGGAGCAGAATAGAAGACTCAGAAACAGACCCACAGACTTACAGTCAACTGATTTTTGACAAAGGAGCCAAAAATATACACTGGAAAATAGAAAGCCTCTTTAACAAATGGTGTTGGCAAAATTGGTTAACCGTATACAGGGAAATGGAAATAAACCCCACTTTCTCACCTTGCCCAAGAGTCAACTCAAGGTGGGTCAAAGAACTGGAAGTCAGGCCAGAGAACTTGCAGCTTCTTCAAGAGGGCATAGGACCAACACATCACCACATAAACACAGGTGAAACCTTTCTCAACAAGACCCCAAAAGCACAAGCAACTCAAAGGAAGATCAATACATGGGATTGCATTAAACTGAAGAGCTTCTGTGCAGCAAAGAAAACTATCATGAACAGAGAGCCCACAGAGTGGGAGAAAATTTTTGCCAGCTACTCGTCTGATAGAGTTCTAATATCAAGGATATACAGAGAACTCAGAAAATCACAGCTAAGAAAACAAACAACCCAATCAAAAAAATGGGCAAAGGATCTAAATAGACACTTCATAAAAGAAGAAATACAAATGGCCAATAAATGTATGAGGAAATGTTCCACATCATTAGCAACCAGAGAGATGCAAATCAAAACTACCCTGAGATTTCACCTAACACCAATCAGAATGGCAATCATCTAGAACACAAACAATGCGCCGGGCGTTGTAGCGCATACTTGTAATCCCAGCATTTGGGAGGCTGAGACCGGAGGATCCGGGTTCACAGCCAGCCTCAGCTATCTAGTGAGGTACTCCACAATGCAGTGAGACCCTGTTTCAAAATAAAGAAAAAAAAATAGGGCTGGGGGTGTAGCTTGGAGGTAGAATGCCCCTGAGTTCAATCCCCAGTACTGCAAAAAAAAAAAAAAAAAAAAAAAAAAAAAAAAAAAAAAAAAAAAAAAAAAAACACAAACAACAACAAATTTTGGCAAGGGTGTGGAGAAGTGGGAACCCTAATACATTGTTGGTGGGATTGCAAATTAGTGCAACCACTTTCCTAAACAGTATGGAGGATCTTCAGATGAATGGGAATGAACCTACCATATGATCCAGCAATACCACTTCTGGGTATCTATCCAAAAGAATGAAAACCAAACTATCAGACCGACGCATGTGTATCTATGTTTATGGCTGCACAATTCACAATGGCCAAACTATGGAAGCAGCCAAGATGTCCATCAACAGATGAATGGACTACAAAACTATGGGATATGTACACATTGTAATTTTACTCAGCCTTTAAGAAGAACAAAATCATGTTATTTGCAGGAAAATGGAAGGAACTGGAAAACATTATGTTACGTGAGATTAGCCAGTCACAAAGAGTAAAGAAGCATATCTTCTCCCTAATATGGGGATGCTAGGTAGAAGATGGGGTATAAGAAGGTCTCCAGATGAAAAAGGAGAGACCTTCAATAAGCAAAGAATCAATCTTAACAGAAGGGAATGGATGGGGGTGGGGGGGCACCCTAATGCACACGATGTACTTTCACAAATATATCAGTGTCAGTCACTAAACTGAACTTGAGAAGGAGGGATGGTGAGGGAGTGGGGCGGGAATTGGGGAAGAGGCTAAATGAGAAATGTGTGCGTATATGTTTTTATCGGCTTGTACCTAACAAAGATGTATGTTTACAATGCACCAATTTTATATATAAAAAAACACAGACTTAATCAGTCAAAATTAATCAGTATATTTCCATCTAGTTCAAAATTCTGTCTTTAACAAAAGCACCAATGAAAGGAAGCAATAGATAAAAAAAATTAAAATGCTAAGATTATTGCTATTGTAGGATTTTTGTGTAAATCAAACGAGATAATGAAGGTAAAGTTCTTACTATAGAGCTAGCCTCCCACAAAACTTTGTTTTCCCAACACATACTAGGATCTCCATAGCTGTGTATTATTGTGATTTTAAGTTAATTGATAAAGCTGGGCATGGTGATAAATGCCTGTAATCCCAGTACTTGGGAGGCTGAGACAGGTGTATTGCAGGTTTGAGGAGAGTCTTAGCAACATCGAGAGACTCTCAACAAACTAGTGAAACACTGATTTAAAAAAAACAAAAGTGCTGAGGTGTAGCTAGGAGGTAGAATTCCCCTGGGTTCAATCTCCCAGTACCCCACACATACAAAATAAAAATAATTTGCTTGATGATGGACATCATTATGGCTCAGTAAAGGAGAAATGAAAGGACAGGTTTTGAATTAAGTTAGATAGAGCCAAATCTGTAAGGACCATGTTTTACTATACTAAAGAATTAACTTACCTTAAAATTGATTTATTTTTAATACACACACATACATCACTCTGATTTCATTTAGAAGTAGTACATTTGATCTTCAAAAACTTTGTAATCATTTCAAATGCCCATCAATTTTAAAAATGACATCTTTTCAATATAACAAAATCTCATCTGGTAATACAGAATTTTTATGTTTTTTATCTTCAGGCATTCATACTTCTCTGCAAAACATTATTTTCTAAAATTTCACATTTTATCTTTATTTTATTAATTACTTGGTCATTTGTATATTCTGTTGATATATGAATTAATTATTTTGTAATTGTTGTTTTATATGACAGTTACTGGTTTTATATTCTTGTTTAATAACTAATCACTTTATTAAAATGTCTTTAGTTATAACAGCTTGCCTGTTATACATAGAATTATAAGCATACATATGATTTATAAATACTGATGAGTTTCTATCTTTTAATAATTCATTTTTCTAATGTTGCATTTTTATATAATGTAATGCATTCTGAATGATATTTTAGTAATAGCAAGCCTTACAATTTTATCCTGTTTTTAAAATGAGAATGCTACTAGTATTGCACCAAGTAGTGAGATACTGCCTGTTAAGATATATTTGGCTATCTATTTATTTATTTATTTATTTGCGGTACTGGGGATTGAACTCAGGGGCATTGTACCTCTGAGCTATACCCCAGCCCTATTTTATATTCTTTATTTTGAAACTGGGTCTCCCTAAGTTGCGGAGTGCCTCACTAGGTAGCTGAGCCTGGCCGCGAATCCGGATCCTCCAGTCTCAGCCTCCCGAATGCTGGGATTACAAGCATGCGCCACCATGCCTAGCTGACTATCTCTTTATATTTGTATTTTTCTTAATTAAAAACAAGGTTACACAAGTTATAATAGGGAAACAAATACTGATAATGCTATACCCAGAAACACCTAGCTGAATGCATATTATAAATTTTTTATGAAACTGCTTTTTACCTTAAGATTCTTGAACATTTCTACTTGTTACTACATATACATATATCCTAATGATTGAATATTATTGAATTCTATGAATATGTTACTTAATCATCAGTTGAGGACATATTTGGCTGTTTCCAATATTATCAAAAATAGTGCTGCACTTGGGAGCCTGAGACAGAAGGAGCACAAGTTCGAGGACAGCCTCTGCAACTTAGTGAGATTCCTAGCAAATTAATAAGACCCTATTTCAAAATTTAAAATAAAAACCAGGCTATGGTATAGCTCAAAGTTAGAACCTCCTTGGGTTCAATTCCTAGTGCCCTCCCACACATACAACACTGCAATGAATAACTTTGTATATTTACTTATTTGTACATATATTGATGTTTTTGTGGGAACCTTAAAATGAATAATGCTAATAGACTTAAATTTTAGCTATGCAACTTTTGATAGTATTTTTTTAAGAGTAGAAATAATTTATTCTTCAAAGGGTTAAATAAGATGATGAAAGCAGTAAGTGCAGGATATGAACCACACCCTTAATTAAACCTCAAACCTCCCAGAAGGTGTTACACTTCCTTCTGCATACAGATTAATGTGTTCAGAAGCTATTGTAGTAATATTTTGGACTAGAGATACAGATTTTGTGAGTCATTGACTAATTGAATTTAAGGTTGTGGATACGCCAATTAAAAGTAATCTCAATTTCAAATGAGGTATTGAAAGCATGCTACAGTTGCATTAACATGAGTGTCACACACAAACCCTGAAATTTTTAGAAATTTCTGGGTGACATATCTATTCCCTTTGATATGATATAGTATATTTGGCTCCTGCCTCTCATCATTGAATATGCAAGAGCCTTTTTTTTTAATTTTTATTTTTTTTTCGTATATTGTAAGCATACATCTTTGTTAGGTACAAATTGATAACTATATATGTGCTCACAATTCTCATTTGACCCCTTCCCCAAATTCCCACCCTGCTCCCTCGCCCTCCCTCCCTCTCAAGTTCAGTTTAGTGAGTGACTGGGCTTGGTGGTGCATGCTTGTAATCCCAGCATTTGGGAGGCTGAGACCAGAGGATCCAGGTTCGCGGCCAGCCTCAGCTACCTAGTGAGTCACTCCGCAACTTAGTGAGACCTGGTTTCAAAATAAAGAATAAAAAATAGGGCTGGGGGTATAGGCTGGAGGTAGAATACCCTGAGTTCAATTCCCAGTATGGCAAAAAAAATTAATAATAACATCTCTTCTACTTTTCATTTTTGGAATGTCTAGTAGAATAAAGATTCCCCACAAACTGACTAAAATTCATTGTTCCTTGTAGATAGTGGACACTACTTTGAAAAATTAGGCTGTTACTTAGCTTTATGTTAAAAATTTCTTTTTCTGTGATGCAAATGGAGGCAATTTACTTTCCACCATTATCTTTTTGAGAAAAAAAGATCTTTTTCAAATTTCAAAAATTGTTCTCCATATATGAAGAACAACCCTTGGATCTGAGCACAGAGCTTTACTATAATCTTCAGTAGAGAAAGGACAGAGATTATAACTTCAGGTAGGTTTGTGTGGCATAGAAATGTGGTAAAATTTTCCCATGCTGGGAGGAAAATGAAAGAAGTCAAAGAGAATGAGCCTGTGTTAAAGACAGTGTCTGTATCATCAAAATAGGGATCAGTGTCCCTATCACGAAAGTTTTGGTCCCTGGATGAGGTGGGAGGTGGGCCTAGGGGTGTTCAACTTCTAAGCCACACCCTTAGCCCTATTTTATTTATTTTTTTATTTTGAAACAGGGTCTTGCTAATTTGCAGAAGCTGGTCTTATCAGAACCTGTGGGGAGAGTAGGAAATATGTCAGTATGGTTTCTTGGGATCGAGATGGCAAAATCTCCAAGGTGCATATCTGATGGCTGAAGTTTAGATAAAGGACACATATGAGTATCAGAGGATAAGCCACACAACAACCAAGAAGAGAAGCCTAATCAGCAAAGAGAGCTGATAACTGTCCTTCTAGAAATCCCTATATACTTCTCTGCCAAGGGAAAAGACTGTAGATTATATTAATTGTAGGTGCTTTAGCACTGTTATGGTTTGGAAAGAGAATGTCCCCTGGAAGAGATAATATATAAGCAAACATGTTCAGAGGTGATATAATTTAATTATAAGTTTTCTAATCTCATTGGATAAATCCATTGAAGGATTTAGGATTTTTGAATTTATTGAGTGGTAATATAGGTATGTAGGGTGTGGCTTGAGGAGGTAGTCGGGGAATGTGGCCTTGGGGATTCTCTCTCCCTCTCCCTCCCCCTTTCCCTCTCCTTTTCCTCTCCCTCTCTCTCTCTCTCTCCTCTTCTTCACACAATCATGCCTTGAGCTCCCCAGATGTGGCCTTGCCTAACATAGATTAAAACCTATGAAACTTCCAAAACTATGAGCAAATAAACCTTCCTTACTCTAAGTTGTGGTCATTGGGTACTTTGGGACACAGCACTGAGAATAATGACTGAATTAGCAGCTGATGAAGAACAGTGTCCCACGTCCCCAAAATCAGGATAGATTATCTGTATCTTAACAAGGGGCTTATAGGAGCTCCTAGATCAAGACAACTCTTGATCTAGATAGCCCTTCCCTCTTTCTATAATGAGGAAAGGGATGAAGAATTGGAATAAACCTGGAAAGTTTGACCAACTAGCCACAAAGAATGTTAGCTTTCCAGCAACAATTTTTTGAAACTTGGACAATGTTCAATTATTTTAAGTTTGTAAGTTTAATACATGTCCCTAGCCATTTCAGTTATTAATCAGTGCTAAAGGTTCCAAGTAAGTTTCACATGTGAGTAGTCATGTATAAAATTTTACATTTCAAATGGCATTTCCAAATTGTTCTCCAAAAACTATGTCAATTTATATTCTTGTATGAATATATGGGAGTGTTTATTTCCCAATCATATGGGGGAGTGAAAATGTGATAGGGGTGGGAGGCTACTAATCCCCAACAGACACCAAAAGTTAAGATCCCTGTCAATACATGAATGGATAAAGAAAGTATGGTATATACCCACAATGGAATTTTATTTAGCCATAAAAAAAACAAGATTATGTCATTTTCAGGATCAGCCAGTCTCAGAAAGTAAAGGGTCATATACTTTTTCTCATAAGTGGAAGCAAGAAAGAAATTAGGAAGCAAAAGAGACTTCAAATAAAAGAGGGGGGAGACCAGTAGAATACTGGATGGGGATTAAGGGAGGAAGGGAGGGAGAGATAAAAGGATTATGGAGGAAGGAATCCGATCAAATAATTCTATGTCCATATATAAATGTGTTACTATCAGTATCAATAACATGTACACAGTGGGGTGAGATCTGGAGAGAAACACCAAGTGCTGTGTACACAGGTGTTTGTATCACTTTGAAACTCATTATGATATATAATTACAATGTACCAATAAAAGTATATCTAAAAAAGTGAAAATATGGATTAGTATCTGATGACATGGTATGGTTTTATACTACTTTTTAAGAGAGGTACTACAAAATGATTTTTTTATCAGTGCATCATAATATGTTTCAATGCAATATAAACATACATGCATGTAGCACTTTCTCATTAAGTTCTACCCTGCTCCCTCCCCATACATAATATTAAAATTGGCATTGATAACTTCAAACACAAACACAGGATTATTTGAATTATTTCCTTCATCAAATTTCTCCTTTCACCTCCCCACCTCAATACCCAAGACCCCTTTCACTATTTTTCTAGTATCTCACGTTATTTATTTGAAGTCCTTTTTGGTTTACCATGAAATTATTTTTAAAAGTAATGCATTTCAAGTTCATGGATTAAAATTTATAAGATCATTAACATGATTGAAATTAGTAACAATGTGGCTTGTTTTTTTTCCCATGTGATACATAACTATAGTAAATGATGTCAAATATTCTTGAAAATGTCTATTTTGGCTAAAAAGATAACTCTTTCTATTGATTTCTCTTTTAAAACACCTTTTTCATTATCAATTCTGTCTTCTATTCACTCCACTTAAATAGAAACATGACTATTAAATTGATTCAATGCATTAAAAGTATTTTCTCTTTAACTATAAGGGAAATATGTATTACATATTTCTATTCATCTCAATTTTATTTGTCTCAGGAGATCTTTGTCTTAACATGCTGCATATATTTTGTACTATATTGAAATATGAAAATTCAACATCTTTAAAATTTAATAACAGAAAGAATTGACATTAAAATCTTTTCTGAAAATCCCAAGTTTAAGATTTTTTCTTCAGAATTCATACATTGGACTAAAATAGTTCTAAAATAAAGGGCATCAATTAAAATTAAATAGGAAGAAAAGGGATTTTATTATGAAGTTAGCTCTGTAAATATTTTAAAATCCAGAATAAAAAAAGATACCCTCTTTAACAAATGGTGTTGGCAAAACTGGTTAACCATATGCAGGAAAATGGAAATAAACCCCACTTTCTCACCCTGCACAAGAGTCAATTCCAGGTGGGTCACAGACCTGGAAGTCAGGCCAGAGACCTGGCAGCTACTTGAAGAGGGCATAGGACCAACATTTCAACACATAGGTACAGGTAAAAATTTTCTCAACAAGACCTCCAAAGCACAAGCAACTCAAAAGAAGATCAATACATGGGATTGCATTAAACTGAAGAGCTTCTGTGCACCAAAGGAAACTATCAAGAACCTCAACAGAAAACCCACAGAGTGGGAGAAAATTTTTGCCAGCTACTCTTCTGATAGAGGACTAATATCTAGGATATACAGAGAACTCAAAAAACTCATAGCTAAGAAAACAAATAACCCAATCAAAAAATGGGCAAAGGATCTAAATAGACACTTCACAAAAGAAGAAATACAAATGGCCAGTAAATGTATGAGGAAATGTTCCACATCATTAGCAATCAGAGAGATGCAAATCAAAACTACTCTGAGATTTCACCTAACTCCAATCAGAATGGCAATTATCAAGAACACAAACAACAACAAATGCTGGCGAGGGTGTGGAGAAGTGGGAACCCTAATACGTTGTTGGTGGGATTGCAAATTAGTGCAACCACTTTGGAAACCAATATGGAGGATCCTCAGACAAATGGGAATGAATCTATCATATGATCCAGCAATACCTCAACTGGGTATCTACCCAAAAGAACACAAACCAAACTATCAGACCAACGCATGTGTATCTATGTTTATAGCTGCACAGTTTACAAGTGCCAAACAAAATATGGAACCAGCCAACATGTCCATCAACAGATGAATGGATCACAAAACTATGGGATATGTACACAATGGAATTTTACTCAGCCATAAAGAAGAACAAAATCTTGTTATTTGCAAGGAAATGGAAGGAACTGGAAAACATTATGTTAAGTGAGATTAGTCAGTCACAAAATGTTAAAAATCGAATGGTCTCCCTAATATGTGGATGCTAGGGAGAAAATGGGACATAAGAGGGACTCCAGATGAAGAAGGAGAATCCTTAGGTGAACAAAGAATTTGACTTAATGGAAGGTGATGGGGGGAGGGAGGACACCCTAATGAATATGATGTACTTTCTATGAACACATATAAGTCAATCACTAAACTGACCTTGAGAAGGAGGGAGGAAGAGGGAGTGGGGTGGGAATTGGGGAAGGGTTAAATGAGAAATGTGTGCATGGATGTCTTTACCTATACTAGCTTGTACCTAACAAAGGTGTGTGGTTACAATGCACCAAATAAGGGAAAGATGAAAAAAAAAAAAAAAAAGATCTGTTTAAGTTACACAAGGAGATTTTGAATCTACATAATGCAGAGCCCACTTCTATTAACCTGACAGAAACAGCTAAGACATTTGTAGATCGGCTTCAAGCCTTGGTCACTACCTGGCCCTCATTTACCTCCTTGCTAGGAGGAGCTATCGTAGCAACAGCAATAGTCATTCTAGGTTTATGCATTCTACCACTTGTTGTACACCTTGTGATCAATGCCTATGTTAGTATATGAGCAGATTTACATGGAATAAAAATGCAACACTGCCTCGCACAGGGCCTGGTAGTCAATGACGGGTTCGATTTTCTCAGGGCAAATCAACCTAAGACAGGGCTCGTTGAATGACTCATCGAGACCCCATGATGGGTAATATTAAGCACCTGGTAGGAAATGACCTAAGACAGGCACAGTCCTTCGTGCATTTTAAAATAAAAACGGGGGAGTTGTGGGAGCACAGCTGGGCCCTATCCCCCCTGGCAGTTGCTATCTGCATATATAAGCAATTATACTGACTCTTCTGCTATGGCTACATTAGCGTCTCGAAGTCTGGAGATTGCCCCTAGGATGCGTAGATGAAAGACCCTCCTACTTCTTAGAAAGTAAATATATGACCCAAAAGGAGTATGGCTTTATGACTCTAGAAAGTTTACTTGACCAGCCTATGTTAAGAATGTGGGCTAAACGTGTAAAACGAAGAAGTGGTGCTGTTTGTGATCTGACAATGATTGATATCTCATAAATGTCTATGTAACCCTGTTGTACTCAAGAAATGTATAAAAAATCCATGCCGAAAATATAAATAAAAAAATTAAAAATTAAAAAAATAAAAACACACGAAAAAATAAATAAATAATTGTAAAAATTCAAAAAAATAAAAAATAAAATCCAGAATAGCCAGGCATGGTGGCATACACTTGTAATCCCAGTACTTGAGAGGCTAAGACAGGAGGACCACAGGTTTGTGGCCATCCTGAGCTACTTAGTGAGGCCCTGTTTCAAAATAAAGAATAAAAGTAGGGCTGAGGGTGTAGCCCAGAGGTAGGATTTTGGGTTCAACTCCCAGTACTGAAAAAAATCCAGAGTAATTACTTTTTCTTTATTCTATTTAGCCTTGATTTTTTCCTGAACAAAGTATTTGCCTTACCATACATCTTATTGAATTGTGAGTTTATTGTAAAAAACTTGGTAACTTTAATATTTTAGTTAATTTTTATTATAATTTCCAGTTAAACTTGTCAGATCTGTTGGCATTGTTATATAAATTATGTCAATGAGTGAATACAGAAAATAGGTATTTTTGACATTTGTTTGACTATTTTAAAAATTCTTCTATTATTTAAAAAAAATCCAATATTTTGCAACTCAAGTAAGCCCTCCTTTTAAAAGGACCAAGAGTTGTTATATCTTAAAGGTCATTTCCTCTTTTGAAGCTATTTCGTTTTTTAATATTTTGCTAACATTTTCTTCTTTGACATATTTATTTTTCATAATCTATTCCTTTATTTAAAACTGCACTTTAACTGGTACTCTGTACACATTTCTGGGTTATTATATGATAGTTGATACATGTATACACTATTAATATACTTGTTTTATTATACTATAGAACATTAGAACTTTTTCCTATCTAAATGTATTTTAGTACTTGTTTTCTAATCTCCCACTATTTCCACTCCCTCCAGAGCATACAATAGTAATCACTAAAGACTAGGAAGGATGATTTGTTTGAATAAATGATTTTATCTTGAATTCTCAATATCCTAGAACTTCATTTTTGCAATTTTCTTTTTGACAATTAAAATTCTCTCATACAATGCTGCCTGCTTCAAGTTGAAAAGAGCATATATAAATATTCTTGTAGTGTTAGAAATAATGTGTGCTATTATTTATGGAAGTCAAGAAAAATGTCAGGATAAATGTGAACCTATTTGAGAAACTAAAAAGATTCAAAACTTAAGTTGTGTGGTAGATCAGTGATGACTCAATAAAGGAGAGATCATATTATTTGCAAAGAATATGGGAAACATTCAATTTGTTTATGATAAGTGCATTTGGCATGATGAATGGTAAGATTAGAAGACTTGGGATCAGAAGACTTGTAAATGTCAACTGTACATCTTACTATGTGACCCTTGGATTACTTAATTCCTCTGAGCTGCATTTTCATCATATACAAAGCTGCTAGACCTGTGTCTCCTAGGTTTGACAATACATAGTACAAGACCTTATGTGGAGATATTTGCTATACCTGAACATGATCAAAGGAGACATTAAAACATTAAAAACTGTTGTAATGGAACTTCATCAGTTTAATCTCAACTTAAAAATCAATTGGCATTATTCACTCATTTATCTTAAAAGTTATTTCTTAACTACAAAGGCAGAATTAGGTGACTATGTTTGGCTATTGTTACTCTGTAGTTAGTGGTGCCAAATCATTGTCCCTGCCTAAAGTGGTTCTGATCTACATCAAACAATGCATTTATAAGAGGAACACACAACAGTTTGTGTGTTGGTTTTTCCTAAAATTTGAAAAATATATGGATGTCACTGAAAGTAAAACATTTCCATATGCTGACTTTTGAAAAATGTTAATGGCTACTTAAATATGTACTATCATGGGCTGTAAAGAAACTCACCCTCATGGCTCTTATATATCATAAAATTGGAACATATTTACAAAGTAAATACATATTTGCAGAGCTAATAAAATTTAAACTGACAATATCAATTTATTATAAAGTGTGATCTTTTCCTACAAATCAATTACTCCTCAAAAAATGAAATGGTAATGTCTACAGCTACTATGCAAGTACTTTTTGAATATTCTACATGGCTATTTAACTTTGTGTCTTGGGGTGGCTTACTTTTTTTAAAATAATAGTTGGTGCATTGTAGTCATACATCTTTGTTAGGTACAAGCTGATAAAGGCATACATGCACACATTTCTCATTTAACCCCTTCCCCAGTTCCCATCCCACTTCCTCGCCCTCCCTCCTTCTCAAGTTCAGTTAATGATTGACCTTGATATATTTGTGAAGGTATATCATGTGCATTAGGGTGTTCCCCCTCCCCCCATCCATCGCCTTCAGTTAAGTCAAATCCTTTGCTTATCTAGGGTTTCTCCTTTTTCACCAGTTATCAGTGGCTTACTTTTTTACAATTGTTCTTCATTCAAACTACTGTGACATTTTCATTTGGACTATGTGACACATGTTTTGGCTCTTCCCTAGATCAAATACATTGTTTAATGTATTTCACATTTTCTTTAGCCCACAAATAAAATATGCAGTTAATAAAATTGCACAAATTTGATTAAAATATTTCATTTAGATGATTCAGAATGTGATGACATTATTGTTCAAATCAAAATAAAATGGAAAAAATATAAATTGTCATAAAAACTTGTATGCCTACAAGAATATACCTCTAGACTGCCAGGAGTTCATAGGTCCCTTTTCAGAAACCTTGACATATAGTAATGTTTAACCATGAAAACTTGAGAAACACAGGATGTGTACTGCTCATTCAAAACACTAGAGCATTATTCAGCTTTGTATTGTTTTGTAATTTGTTCTATCACAATGTCACAAGGAACATTTAGAGATAAATTCTTTTCACCTCATCTTGAATCACAATATTCCACAGCAGTTTGGCCTTACACTATAACACATTATAGAGGTTTAAATTAGACAGATTTTCTCTTTTAATTGTGTTTCCCCTCTCTCACTAGTAAGTTAGCTATAAAAATATGTAAAGCAATGAGAATGGGAAATAGAGATTAAACTATGCTCAAAAACATCCTTCTATTTGATGATGAAGGAATAAAGAATTAAAATGTTGTAGGCTTAACATCCTCTTCACTCAAAATGAGTTTTCTTTTCCAACAAGTGATTCAGTCTATCCTATAAATAGACCCTGTGGGTTTGTCTCACCTGTCCTCCAGATGTGCTTCAGCATATTTGAATCCCAGGGAGAACACAATGCTGATCAAGCTGGGCCCCCAACCTACAGATAATTAAAAGATACTTGTTTTAAATATTGCTATATTTTGGGAACACAACTTTTCCAATACCCACTAACACAGGTGACTGTCTCCCTGGGATGCTATATGGTCTCTCCCAGGAACTTGTCTAAATGAAAAAATACAATGGGGACACCTCAAAAAATTCCTGACTACACTGATATTCCAGAAGCATCCAAGAGCTACTTTCCTGTGCAGAAAAAGTCTGTGGCTTTGTCCCTGGCATGCAGTGTGTTAGACACATCCTTTGTAACTAGTATTCTATTTTCTCCTCATGTGCTACTGGGTAGTTTCCTTTTTATGCTGCAGTCACAAACTATATGAATTTGCTTCTGATTCCCTATTTTTGGTAACTCTTATCTGGAATACTCTTCATACCACTTGTGTTTTCATGACTTCCTTCAAATACTGTGATGAGCCTAGTCACCATCTTTCATACCACAGATACTCCTTAACATATCAATTATATAATAATTATGACTCTAGTACACTCTTCTTATTCCTTTTCCCCTATTCTTTTTCTTCATCTCTATTTAAATGTCAACTACCTGAGGAAATAAAATAAAAATACTCATCTGTCAACCCTGTATTATTCCTATTAATACATTATCTGTCCAAATTAAACAACTACTATTCATGATTACCCTGGATGAAAAAAAAAAACTTTGTTTCAGAAAGTTTGAACATTTTAAGAAAATTAAATGACCTATTCTATGAGAACCTGAGACAAATATAAAGGGATGAGCTGCTCCATAAGATACTTGGAAACATGTTGTGACATACCACAGAGGAAGATTTCTGCTCCTCCCACCAAATTTGTCAAGGTTAAGAAAGGGTTTTTCTATTTATGTGAAACATAAAACCCATTCCTTCCAGCAGAGGCCATAGTTCAGTATTTTTTTTTTCTCCCCTCTGTTGGCCATCACAAGGAAATAGTTTTGGTTGCTGTCTAATGACACTGCAATATTATAGATCTATGGGCAATCAAAGTCAACACAGTTGGATACAAAATTTTCAGAATCAAGCTGGTAGATGGTAAAGATCAAAAAAAAAAGAAAAATCAAATGTGATCTACAACAGCAATCAGATAGGTCTCAGGCTATGTAGTTGTGAAGAATCTGTTCCTTTTTAAAACTGAATAGTGAATACACAATATGGCATTATTAATCTATACTTAAATATACTACTTTTATTATTTTAACTCCATTTGTGGGTTGGGGTATGGGGAAGATATGGTGTTGGAGTGGACTTTGTTTAACACCTCATTTTAGTCTGAGTGCTTCTGTTACAAAATCAGGTATTTCAGATCAAATATTTCTTAAAGGTTTATCCAAGCAAAGAAATTATGTATGGCACTATTTTTAGCCCTGGTATAATGCTATTAAAGCCAGAATTCAATGCAGAGTAAATGCATTCTGGATTTTTTTTATGTAAAATGAATCATTTATTTTATAATTTTTCTATAAGAGGTATTCAATTCTATAAAAATGTAAATATCATCTTTATTAATATTTACATTAGTTCTGTAAACAAAGTCAGCAAAAAATCCCAAGAATATTGATAAAAATTTCAAGAATATGATCTTTATCACTTCTTCAAAGTATATGCTTTTAAAGACTAAAAGCCAGTAAATGTAGAAGTTGAAGGGGAAGAGAAAAATGTTAACAAATTTGAACTCTCATCTTCCCAAATATCTAAAACATCACATATACCACTCTTTTCAGTATAGCTTGTGAAACCCCAAAATTCTGATTTCTCTTCACTTGTCTGAAATAAGTTCAGTAGAGATTGTACTGGTGAACTACAAATTCTGTTTTCTTCTTGTGTAGGAAGAAATTCAGTTCTTTTTTTATCTATTTCACCGTTTGGTTCCATATTTTCTTTTTTATTTCGTCCTAATAATATTCTCACTTTTCGATGGATTTTACCAGAAGGTAAGTTATCCATATTCTTGATGTCATATTCATCAGGTTTCTCAGGACCACAGGATGGAGTGTTTGTCTTTGTTGTTAGAGGCTCTTTTGAACTGTGTGTTATTAGACCAGAATCGTGACCAGATATTGAATGAAAGTCCACTTCCTTCAGATATTTTACTGGAAAAAACACAGTATGTGACTTTTGTTTTGGTTGGGATGCACTATTATCTGTAATGACATGAGAAACTTGCATAGATGTCTGCAGCCTACATGGATAGTAATCTACCTTTAGTTTTTCCAAGTCATTTTCATTTAAAATTAATTTATGTTCAGAAATGTTAAGAATGGACTCCTGTTTATTTTTATGTGGAGGTAGCTCTGTAATATTCCGTTTTATATCATTTTCAGCTTCATTTAACATGGAACATTCATTCGCTGTTTTTTCATTATGTCCTTTTAATTTATGAGATGAGCAGGGGATGAATTCTGAAATAAACACACGTTTTTGTTCAGGTTCCTGGGTTTCTTCATATAGAAAATTCTGCTTGATCACCTGTACATTATTTTGCCTGAAGTCTTTCTGAGAAATATCTTGCAATTCTAGCTTTTCTTTTGGTTCAGTCTTTTTCAGGACATTTGTAGAAATAGGAGAAAGGGATCCAGTACTGTATTTTATTCTTTTATTTTTAGGTGTGTCTCTTTCATATTCCACAAAATCAAAAACTAACTTTGATACAATATCATCAACAACTTGATACTGGTTACCCTGTGCAAAGTTTCTGTGCTGCTCACTTAGAAGGTGTGTTCCAAGATCTTCATATTTCTGAAAACAACATTCACAATATCCTTTTTTTTTCTTTTCCCTCAGCTGGAATTGAATTGGGTTTCCACCATATTTATTGCCAGCGGCCTGAATTCTTAGTTTAGCTTGTGTTTGCTTTTGGACAGTAGATGGCTTATCTACATCAAATAGACTGCAGGGCTTCTGAATACAATAGTTTACAAAAGGCATATTGGTCAGCTGAAGATAAAATGGCCTATAAAGTTGGCTCATATCTTCTACCTTTACAAAAGGCTTTTTGATTCTTCCTATTCTTGTTTTTTTGTGTTCCAGTACCAACTCTTTTCCCCACATCTCTTATAGAAGTACTTGATTTCTTAAATAAACACAACTCTTTCTTCTTTTGTTCAATGTAATATCTAATGTCATCAATATGAAGAATTTTTACTCCCCATGATAAGGCATTTGATAATATACTATTTGAAGGAATAAAATCATGATCCTTGATAGCCTTTTCAACTAATAATTTTCCTCTGCTTAAACAAACTGTGTCTGGAGACTTAAATGAACTTCCATCATGGCTGGGATGAGGTGAAGTGGTTTCTGCTGTATATGTAGACTCTGGACTTGGTACAGGAAAAATTCGACCCAATGTCTGTGCAAATTTTGCTTCCTTTTTATTTGAAATAAGATAACTGATATCTTTGCTGAGAAATTCTTCAACTCGCCTGGAAATGTCCTTTACTGTGGATCCTCATGGCTCCTGAGTTCATGGCAGCCGCCAGGCGCCTACATGCTGGGTCCGGAGCAGGCGCCACTCTGCAGGGCCGCAAACACAAGGCTTCCCGGGGCCAGTTGACCGGATGGCGGCCTCTCCCCTCCCTCCGGACAAGGCCTCCACACCGAAGAGGGGCCGCGTCTGCCGGCCGAGTTTACGGGGCCCGGGCCGGCTCCAAGGCGCGGAGGAGGAAGGGGAAAAGTCACCAACGAGAATGAGTGGGCTGCTGCGGCTGAAAATTTGAAAATGCATCACGCGACCGCGGCGCCAGTAAGCGCGCCCCGCCCTCTAGCGCTGGGCGCCCTGCCTTGTGCTTGCTCCGTGGCACTGCCTCCTCTCATTCTGGATTTTTTTGAGAAAACCAAT
The DNA here is from genome assembly GCA_004027655.1 of Graphiurus murinus. Classification (NCBI taxonomy): domain Eukaryota; kingdom Metazoa; phylum Chordata; class Mammalia; order Rodentia; family Gliridae; genus Graphiurus; species Graphiurus murinus. The sequence goes on from PVLC010005166.1 coordinate 54,611, forward strand.
TATCGTAAATGTGGATAATTTTCTCCTAAAAGAATCAATGCGGCCCTCCGAGTGCGCAGGCGCGGCGCAACGAGCGGAATCTTGGTCTTTATCCGCGGGTAGGAATATCTCTAAAATACATTGCTCCAAGTGGAATTGTCCTGTGGCAGATTATAGACACCAAACTACGTGATTCTCCATTGAAACAAGAAGAAAAACTGGATGGTGGAGAAAGAAGTGCAAAAAAAGTCTGGAAGAACCCTGGGAAGATGGTGAGCAGTTAGAAAGGCAACAAGACTTGGAGACAAGTTGCAGCCATCTCTACTAAAGTACAGACTGAGGAAGAAGGGCGTGAACATCAGAAAATAGGAAAAGTCCTGCTTCTTCCCGCAGACCTTAATTCTTATAAGGGTACACCATTTTGTAAAGTTGTGATTTTATTTATTTTTTTGAAGTTGTGATGTTAAAAACACAATTTAGACTCAACCATGAGACTATTTATGTAGAAGAGTCATCAATTTTATTACTTGGTAATTCCTCTTCCACAGCTTACTCCTTGTAGGATTAGCCCCCTGTAAGTGTTAATCAGTGTGGCTATACCTTCAGTATAAAAAGCTTTTACCCCATCTGATAGCAGAGCATTCATACTGGAGAAGAATCCTATGCCATTACTGAATGGGGGAAAAGTTTTACTCACATGTCACAGTTCATGGAATGACAAAGTCATGCTGAAGAAAAACCTTGTGCTTCTGAGTAATATTGAAAAGCCTTTAGCTAGATGACAGATCTTATCAAGCAGTAGAAAATTCATGCTGGAGAGAAACCAGTGAATGTAGCAAAATTTCATTGAATATTAGAAGAAAGTTTTTACTGAAGAGAAAGTTTTGAATGTACTAAGTGTGACAGATAATACTTTCGCTTAAACCTCATCCTTTACTCTGCATTTGAGAGGCCATACACAGAGAAGCCTTATAAACGTAAGAAATGTGGAATTACTTTCAGCCAAAAGTAAATTCTCATTTGTCAAATTCATCTTGGAGAGAAACCTTGTGAATGTGGGAAAGCTTCTATTCAGATGTCACACCTCAGTCAGCAGAGGATTTACAGTGGGGAAAACCCCTTTGCATGTAAGATATGTGGGAAACTCTTCAGCCACAAATCAAATCTCACTGAGCATGAGCATTTTCATAATAGAGAGAAACCTTTTGAATGCAACGAATGTGGGAGGGCCTTTAGCCAAAAGCAGTATGTCATTAAACATCAGAACACCCATACTGGAGAGAAGCTTTTTGAATGTAATGATTGTGGAAAATCCTTTAGCCAGAAAGAAAACCTCCTTACACATTAGAAAATTCACACTGGAGAGAAACTTTTTGAGTGTAAAGATTGTGGGAAAGCTTTCATTCAGAAGTCAAACCTCATCAGACACCAGAGAACCCACACAGGAGAGAAGCCCTTCATATGTAAGGAGTGTGGGAAAACCTTTAGTGGCAAATCATACCTTACAGAGCATGAGAAAATTCATATTGGAGAGAAACTCTTTAAGTGTAATGAATGTGGAATAGCTTTTGGCCAGAAGAAATACCTCATAAAGCATCAAAACATCCACACTGGAGAGAAACCTTATGAATGTAATGAATGTGGAAAAGCCTTCTCTCAACGAACATCACTTATTGTGCATGTGAGAATTCATTCTGGTGATAAGCCTTATGAATGCAACGTATGTGAAAAAGCCTTCTCTCAGAGTTCATCTCTCACTGTGCATGTGAGAAGCAATACAGGTGAGAAACCCTATGGCTGTAATGAATGTGGAAAAGCCTTCTCTCAGTTCTCAACTCTAGCTCTGCATTTGAGAATACACACAGGTAAGAAGCCTTATCAATGTAGTGAATGTGGGAAGGCTTTCAGCCAGAAGTCACACCATATTAGACACCAGAAAATTCATACTCATTAAAAACCTTGTGAATATATCCAGAATGGGAAAGTGTACATCAGGAATTTATACCTTATAGTGCATTAGAAATAGTGAAGTGTGGTGGCGCACACTTGTAATCCTAGAATTTGGGAAGCTGAGACCAGAGGATCCGGGTTCACGGCCAGCCTCAGCTACTTAGTGAGGCCCTGTTTCAAAATAAAGAATAAAAAATAGGACTGGGGGGTGTAGCTCATGGTAGAATGCCCCTGACTTCAATCCCCAGTACCGCAAAAAAAAAAAAAAAAAAAAAAAAAAAAAAAAAAAAAAAAAAAAAAAAAAAAAAAAAAAAAAAAAAAAAAAAAAAAAAAAAAAGAAAAAGAAAAAGAAAGAAATAGTCATTCTGACACAAAGTACCAGAAATGTGGTGAAGTTTTACGGGCACCAAAAATTCATACGGAAGAGGAAGACATTCATATGATGAAAAGACTGTGCCCAACAATAGAAACTTATAACCCAACAGTAAAGTAATGCTGAAACTTTAGACACGTTTCCACTAAAGTTGGGAACAGAAAACAAAAGCCTGTTTTTGCTCTCAGCATGGACTTGAAGGTCTTTGCCAGTGTCATGAAAAATGCTGGCTTTGCCTGGCGCGGTGGTGCACATTTGTAATCCCAGTACTTGGGAGACTGACACAGGAGGATCACAGGTTTGAAGACAGCCTTAGCAACTTAGTGAGGTCCTCTGCAACTTAGACTTTGTTTCAAAATGAAAAGAATAAAATAGAGTTGTGGCGTAACTCAGAGGTAGAATGCCCCTGGGTTCCATACCCAATACCACACACACACACACACACACACACACACACACACACACACACACACAGAAAAAATTGCTGGCTTTGAACCTATAATCTTCTTGTCCCAACCTCCCATGCACTGGAATTACAGGCATGTACTACTACACCTGGCTTTACCAAAAGTGCAGTAAAAATAAGCTGTATTAGGAAGAGGCAAAAACATGAAATGATTGTCTACAGATAATTAACCTCTTGGGGTATTGATTTAGCAGAGCAGAAGAGATTCCAGATGGAGACCTATGAATTTATTAGACTTAGAATATGAAAGAAATGACATCTGATGAGAAAATAATAGGACTGTTTAAAAAAATTACTTGATAATTTGTTCTCTGAGGGGGAGAAATAGACTATGAACTACACACAAAAGTAAAATACACAGGTTGAAAACAAATATGAAAAAGCTATATACTAAGATGACTATGACCTTGGGAGTAGTGAAACATTCCTTATAACAAGTTTTAAAATATTTAGCAGTTCTACTTGTGAGTGTGTATGCTCAGGAAATACGTACCAGAAAAGTTACTGTGGCCTGATCTGTAGTAGCCAAATATTGAACACTTAAATGCCCATCAAGTATGCAATGGGAAATTCCTTTGATGCGATATGTTCATTTGTAAAACCTAACAAGCGAGATCCACATGTTATTAACTGAATGATCTAAAAAAGTTCTGTTGCAAAATGATGCATGTAGTACAATGGCTTTTTGTAAATTTGAATTAAAACTTCATGCAATTTAAAAAAAAGAATCAATGCTGTTCATATAAGCTGAGGAAAAATATTCATTAATTGAAACATGAATAAATTAGATTTTAAGTGTCCATGGATAAAAATTATTTTAAAAACCCTCTATGACTATTTAGTCATGATATTTGACTTTGATATATATTAAACACATAATGCTTGTAATTCAGGGGAAATGAGCACTTATACGAAAATATTGCTTCTATAAAGGGTTATTAGTTTTAGTTTTAATGATATCCTGTATCCAGGATACAAGACTGTATAAAAATGTAGAGTACTAAATTACAGTTAGATAGGCTCAAGCAGTTCTAGTTGCATGGTGTCTATAATCGCAATGTAGTTTCCAAAGAACTAGAAGAAAGAATTTTAATTTTTCACCATAAATAAATAACAAATATTTGAAAAGATAAATATGTTTAGCCTGATGTAAATATTCCACCATGGATGCATGTAACTAAACATTGCATGGTACTCCATTAATATGTACAATGTTAGGTTTTATATATCAGTTAAAAATAATTTTTAAAAATAGATTTAGTTTGAGTCTCTGATAAATACAAAAACATCTGTGCCATCAAGTTTCTTTGTGTTGTAAATAAGGGAAACTTGTTGGCACTAATTTAAGCAAAACAGAGATACTAAATATAAGAGTATGAGGTAAATAATGGATCTCAAGTTGCAGGAATATAGGTAAGCTTCAAGGAGTGACAACAGAAATTGAAATGCCCATTTAACTGTCTAAATTGCCTTTCTACCCTTATCTCTATGCCCATTTCAATCAATCAATATGGTGATAGGCTATTCCAAAACATTCAGGTAACTTGTCCATCTACCTAAAGAGACACTAACTTTTAAATGGTATTCGAAATTTACAACATATGTTTAGCTAGCTACTTACTTATACTTGGTCTAATCAGTTGTGGGCACAGCTCATATTATATGAATCTACCTGTAACTCACTCCATGGCAAGATGACAAGATTTCAAACAAAGGACAATTGTTGAGATTTGAAACAAAATCTAATAGGTGCTGAGTATAATACTCAATTATTGTACAAAGTTGACCCATTGAGAGAGGTGGAATGGGAACTATATTAGGGGATACAATGATTTCACTATCCCAGATGAAGCGACCAATCAAGCTACAGTATAGTATCAGTGTTACTAATTTTATAAGTAAAAAAAATAAGCCTTGACATGTAAAGTTCTTTACTACTGCAATTAATTAACAGAAAAAGAATGTCAATATATCTGTCTGATGGCAGTGTCTTTTATTTATACTGGGCTGCTTAACAGGCATCAATGCCAAATAAGAATCAGTGATGTGCTGTTACATGATGTCCTTCCAGAAAGTCCTAGTGATGGAAGATCTAAAGCATGATGATTGAGGAGGCCAGTGCAACTGAAATTCTGTATGATATTTCTACATGTTTATGTTTTTTTTTTTTTTTTGCGGTACTGGGGATTGAACTCAGAGGCATTCTACCTCCGAGCTACGCCCCCAGCCCTATTTTTTATTCTTTATTTTGAAACCGGGTCTCACTAAGTTGCGGAGTGCCTCACTAGGTAGCTGAGGCTGGCCGCGAACCCGGATCCTCCGGTCTCAGCCTCCCGAATGCTGGGATTACAAGCGTGCGCCACCACGCCCGGCTCATGTTTATGTTTTCATAGATTATTTAGCTAACATTCATGAATTCAGAAAACAGAACTTGGATTCAAGGACTAGGCAGAAGTTCAATCATAAATATAATATTAATTAAAGGCATTATCTGCCATTTGATAAGCACCATTATTGACCATTTTGCATAATATCTTCCTGTGAGACCAGTTCTTTTTCCTAGAAAGAGTCTGTAGAACATGGTAGGATAATTATAATCTTAATTCTTTAGTTTGATCTAGAAGACTCTCCACAATCTAGTCTACACAATCTTTTTAGTTGCATCTATCCATAACTATTTATACAAACATACTTATATTTCAACCATTCAACCATAACAAATGTCTTAACATTTTCTGAATATGCCATGTTCTTTTAATGGGTTAAACACAATAGTTTTGAATTATGCCTCCTCTCCCTCCTGTCCAGAACTCCATCCCCCCCCCAACCATTTCTGTTTTTTAAAGATATTTATCACTTCCTTTTCAAAGATTTACCTGAAATCACTTTCTTTTTTTATTAATTTGATAGAGGGCTAATATCTAGGATATACAGAGAACTCAAGAAATTCACAGCTAAGAAAACAAATAACCCAATTAAAAATGGGAAAAGGATCTAAACAGACACCTCACAAAAGAAGAAATACAAATGGCCAATAAATGTATGAGGAAATGTTCTACATCATTAGCAATCAGTGAAATCACTTTCTTACCAGTTAGAGGTAAGTGCTATTCTTAATTCAATAGTCATAATAATCTGTATATGTCTGTTAGCTACTTTAAACTATAAACTCCTTGTGGGCTGAAAGAAAGCATTCATTCTTTTTTCTCCATTCACTGGTAGCCTCCAAATAGTTCTGGAATACCTAGCCAAACATCATCTAAAACTTATTCTTTACTCCCCAAAGCCTTGTCTATGAATTATGCTTCTTCACTTTGGGAATCCTGTGTATCGTGCAACAGTAACTCATAATCCCAGCCTTCTAATTGACACATATTCACATGAACATTGCCTTTCTCTGAAAAACACACATAAAAAATATATCACTGAGTCTGGATGTGGTGACACATGCTTGTAATCCCAGTACTTGGGAGGCTGAGATGGGAGGATCACAAGTTTGAGGCCAGCATCCGGAACTTAGTAAGACCCTGTTTCAAAATAAAAATTAAAAAGGGCTGGGGTAATAGCGTGGAGGTAGAATATCCCATGAGTTCAGTCCCAAGTACCAAAATATATAGAGTTGAGTCTTGATATTCATAATACTAAAATCATTTTCTATAGTATCACTGAGTACTTACCATAACTGGTGTCACATGGTTTACTTTCTACTACTTTCATTATATTAACTATTGCTTACAGCTAAATCAACCAATATTCCCTGGATTGAGGTGTGTTTTTTCCCCCTGTAACACATTATTTTTCAGTGTATCCAAGGAAGACTCAGCCCACTTACTAATGGATGAAAGAAAGCCAGAATGCATGATTTAGATAGGCATTAACAATTTGTCCCTTTTATTTTAACAAAAAGCTGTGGCAGCTTCTTCAGGAAGTGATAATACCTATGCTTTGGTAAATTCTGCAGTGTACATATTGTTAATCTTATCTTTATGAAGCATTTTTAATGGTGGGATCTTGGCCTTTGTTGGATCAAATGACAAGGGCTATCTACAAGCAAATATTAGAAAAACCTATACACATCTTATTTAAAGGAAGAAAAGGGAGAATTTTTTATATTTAGGATATTATTCGGTACTAGTCTACATTGAAATACATGCCCTATTCTATCTATTTATGAAAGTCAAAGAATCCTGAGGGAAAAGTGGGAATTCTACAAACTTCATCTTACAGCTTCCTGTCAACATAATGCTACTCATTGTTTTTTGCTTAAGTTCAGTTAGTCATATTTTCATATGATTTTATCGAATATGAATTAGGATGTGCCACAGTGGAAAATGGCATAGATAGTAATGGAAATATATCACAGACTGTAGATAATAGTGATATTAAAACATAAATAAAGACAAAAAATGTCAGACTGACACTACTCCTTCCTATAAGATCCTTAGACTTATCTGAATCTCTAAGGTAATGGTGACATGTTAACATTCAAATACTGAGTAGTGAAGGACATTTGATGTAAACTCATGCTATTAAGAAAACATTCCAAAGAGTTTCTTGAATTGTTTTCATAACCATGTAGTTTATCTTTCTTTTTTCAAAACAATATAAATATGTTGCTTATATAGTGTTCCTATCTGTAAACATTGAAAACAAAAAAATAAGCTGCTTTATATTCTAAGCAAATAGGTACAATATTTTTGAAATATATTTCTTAAATATGAAAATGTTATAACTTCTAAATAGTATTATTTTCATCTGAGAAAATAGGTAGCAATTTGGTAATTGCTAAGAATCTAATTTTTCAAATTGATATAGAATATCAAAAAGTATGTGCCATGACAAGGTATTTCCATATGGACTTCTATATCACTGAGCTATTTTCCCAATATGTCAGCATTTAAAATAAAATTAAAGAAATAACTCTATACTAGTCTTTTGAATTGCTGTATTACTGATCATTCTACAATGATTCAAAAACTAATAACGAAGTCTATTTAATTATAATTTCTCAACTTACATATTAATGATTTTATTTTATTTTTTATTGTAATAATTCGTGCATTGTAGCATACATCTTTGTTAGGTACAAATTGATAATGATACATGTGCTCACATTTCTCATTTGACCCCTTCCCCAAATTCCCACCCCACTCCCTCGCCCTCCCTTCCCTCTCAAGATCAGTTTAGTGAGTGACCTTGATATAATTGTGTAGGTACATCGTAGGCATTAGGGTGTTCCCCCTCCCAGTCCATCCCGTTCAATTAAATCAACTTCTTTGCTTATTGAGGGTCTCTCCTTTTCATCTGGAGAAGCTCTTATGCCCCATCTTCTCTCTAGCATCCGCATATTAGGGAGAACATATGCTTCTTTACTCTTTGTGACTGGCTAATCTCACTTAACATAATGTTTTACACTTGTATCCATTTCCCTGCAAATAACATGATTTTGTTCTTCTTTATGGCTGAGTAAAATTCCATTGTGTACATATCCCATAGTTTTGTAATCCATTCATCTGTGGTTGGACATCTTGGCTGCTTCCATAGTTTGGCTATTGTGTATTGAGCCACTATAAACATAGATACACATGCATCGGTCTGATAGTTTGGTTTCCATTCTTTTGGGTATATACCCAGTAGTGGAATTGCTGGGTCATATGGTAGGTTCATTTCCATTCGTCTGAGGATCCTCCATACTGTTTTCCACAGTGGTTGCACAAGTTTGCACTCCCACCAACAATGTATTATGGTTCCCACTTCTACACACCCTCGCCAGCAGGTATTGATGTTGGTGTTTTTTTTATGATTGCCATTCTGATTGGAGTTAGGGGAAATCTCAAGGTAGTTTTGACTTGCATCTCTCTGAATGCTAATGATGTGGAACATTTCCTCATAAAAAAATCAAAAGCTTTTCAGTATGCCAACCATAAATCCACTGAAAAAGAAATCCAGAAAACAATTCCACTCACAATAGCACCCCCAAAAATAAGATATTTAGGGATAAACCTAACCAAGGAGGTAAAAGACCTCTATAAGGAAAACTATAAAAAGTTGAAGAAAGAAATCAATGAAGACCTTAGAAGATGCAAGGATCTACCATGCTCTTCGATAGGCAGAATAAATATCATCAAAATGGCCATCCTCCCCAAAATGATCTACAGATTCAGTGCAATACCCATGAAATTACCAAGGTCACTCCTCACAGACATAGAAAAATCAGTCCTTAAATTCATCTGGAAAAACAAAAAGCCCAGGATAGCCAAAGTAGTTCTTAGCAACAAGAACCATGCAGGAGGTATCACAATACCTGACTTCAAACTCTACTACAAAGCCACAGTAATAAAAACAGCATGGTTTTGGCACAAAAACAGATACATAGACCAATGGAGCAGAAAAGAAGACTCAGAAACAGATCCACGTGCTTACAGTCAACTGATTTTTGACAAAGGAGCCAAAAATATACACTGGAAAAAAGAAAGCCTCTTTAACAAATGGTGTTGGCAACACTGGTTAGCCATATGCAGGAAATTGGAAATAAACCCCACTTTCTCACCCTGCACAAGAGTCAATTCCAGGTGGATCAGAGACCTGGAAGTCAGGCCAGAGATTTTTCAGCTACTCGAAGAGGGCATAGGACCAACACTTGAACACATAGGCACAGGTCAACACTTTCTCAACAAGACCCCAAAGGCACAAGCAACTCAAAGGAAGATCAATACATAGGATTGCATTAAACTAAAGAGCTTATGTGCAGCAAAGGAAACTATCAAGAACATCAACATAGAGCCTACAGAGTGGGAGAAGATTTTTGCCAGTTACTCTTCAGATAGAGGTCTAATATATAGGATATACAGAGAACTCAAGAAAATCACAGCTAAGAAAACAAATAATCCAATCAAAAATGGACAAAAGATCTAAATAGACACTTCACAAAAGAGGAAATGCAAATGGCCAATAAATATTAATGATTTTAAATGCTTCCTTTTCTATTTAGTTTACAGAGTCTATTCATTTATGTGTTTAATAAGTTAATATGATTGTAGTTCATGTATCTACAGTAGGCATTTCATTTACATAAAAGGTTTTTGCATCCATGTATTCAACAAACTATGCATTGAAAGCACTTTAATGCACCTGTACTGAAAATATAGATATTTTTCTTGTCATTATTCCCTAACTGATACAACAACTATTTATACAGATTTGAAATTATAAGTGATATATACATGCTTTAATGTACATGGGAGGATACTGTGTAGGTCATATGCAAACATTATGTCATTTTAATATAATATACCACAGATTTTGGTATATGCAGGGGTCCTTGAACCAATCCCAATGGATGCTGAAGGTTAACTGTATTCAAACTAAGTAAGCAAATATTGGCTCAATTGTTTTATCTGTTAGGTGTATGAAAGCAGAACTAAATAATAAATGTATAGAAACTAACCTAAAAGAGTTCAAATTCAAATTAATTAGTAAGGTGCTTAATCTTTCTACACCAAACTCCTTTAAACTTATTTACTAATCTCCCATCTTTCATCCCTCCCTTCACTTCATGTCCCTTGCATTATCACATGCTCCTATGCCCTCACAAGTTTCTTTCCCTTCACATTTTTGCAAAATATAATTTCATCTGTTTTTGCTGTTCCTTTACTTGTGAATGCTCATTTTCTCTATTACATAAAAATGCTACTCAGGCTTCATATCTAGCTCATTACACCTTTTTATGCCTTGCTTCTCTAGAAATATTTTATACCTTTGTTATATTTCTGATTATAGTTATCCATGTAAAAGCTTCCATAATGGCTATCTCTTCTTAGGAGTTCCTTAGGGGCAAGGAACACATCTTATTCATATGTTTTCCCATTGCCTGATATAGTAACTTGTATTGCATAAGCATCAGCAAATGAGTTGCAGTATTTCCTCACAGAAAAAAAGGAAATTAAATAAACAGCTACCATAATTAGAACAGTAGATGAGTTTGAAATGCCACAAATGCTTGCCGTCAGCTACCACAGTAATAACAATTTGCTTGCATATTGCTTTTCATTTTAATCTTTTGATCCTACTCCTATAAGTAAACTTTTACAAGGAACCTGGGAATTGATGTGACTGCAATTGGAATTATTCCAAAGATTTTATTGAAATAAGAGGCAGCACAAGAAACTGACCAGATTTAAATACTGTGTACATGTACCTTGGACATCTTATTTTAGTCTTGGTGAAATGTGGACAAGGGAGTAATTTTCCAAATTGCATGTGGGATTCACATGCACAAAGCGTATTATTTTCCCACATGTACCTTAAGTAATGGGAGTAGGGAAAGCTCTGCTTCTACATTCCCTGAACATGTATAAATAAGAATGAGGCCACAGAGACACATGAGAAGTACTTAATAGCTTTGCAGTTGTTTGTAATTCTTTCCTCAACAAACAATGTCATTCCCAGCATCAAAGTGCCTGAAACATAGTAAGGAGGGAAATTCAGCAATGAAGTTCAAATATTATATTGAATGCCTGTTGTCATTTTATGTATTTGATTCAGCATTGGATTTAAGAAAATATGATGTAGTAAATCTAATATTTACTTTAAAATAGCAAATTGAGGGGAGATGCTTTAATGGTAGTGTACCTTGTTGTGAAAGAACATTGGTTTTGTAAGGAGGCAGACATGGTTTACAATGCTATATTAGTCACATATTAGCTGTAGTATTTGAGGGAAACTACATAACCAAATTATTCTTTATATGTCATTTCCATTTTTTCTTAAACAGGAGCAGTAATAACTTCTTCATAAAGCTATTTGTTTCATTGATGCAATGGATACATTATTTAACATACAGAAGATGTTTACAATTATAGCTGCAGTATTACTGATGGTGTTTTAGCTTAAAATTATAAATATATACTTATTAAAAGTGATTTTAATAATTCAAAATGATTGTCTATTTTAATAGGATAGGTAGGGGTAAGACTCATATAGTAGATTATATTCTTGTCCCCAGTATTTTATTCCTCACTGTATCTCTTACTTCTGATCTTGGTCCTAAGCTAATAGAAGGAAGTCAAATTAATAACATTCCAGTTCTGAACATAGGCTTCATGCGCATTTCCCTAAACTCTATTATGCCTCTGCAAGTGCCAGGGGATATACATACAGGCTCACCTCTTGATCTCAGAAGCATGGTGAGACATTCTTGGAGCAGATTCAATTTTAACTGTGTCCAGCATATATCCAGAGATTCTAAACCACAAATGTTAAGAGATAACAAATGATAGTTACATAGAGACTAAGTCCGGGTGATTTAAATGTCTAAACTGATATAGCCACAATAGTTAACAAAGTGAGCTAAAGATACAGTGGGCTGGAGATGTAGCTCAGAGCACTTGTCTAGCAAGTGTGAGTCCCTGAGTTCCATCACCAGCATCACAAAAAAAGGCTGATAAAGATAAACCTTTACTGTATTTCAACATAAGTGTAATAAGATATCATATTGAGTCCCAAAGCATTCTAATCAAAACATAATGAAACCCCTATAACCCTCACAACTGTAAGTAATACTTAATGGTTATGTACTTTTTTTTTCTAGAAATTCCTTGCTATATTGTAATGCTGTTACATGGTTAAGTTTATTCTCATAATTTCTAAAAAGTTAATAATTATCAAGTTTAGGAGTCTGGAACTTGGAGAGGCTATAAGTCTAATTGGACATATTGGGTATATAGGTTTTGAGAGCTTAAAAGAAGAAAAGTAACTGCCATTTTTTTCATTCTTCTGGCTATTCTTACTTTGGAAGTATGAAAAAGTAAAGCATATTATTATTGACTATATTATTACTTATTCTGGCTATAAGAATAGATTATATTCCATGTAGGATACAGAAAAGACATAAAAACATATGAATACCTATAAAGCTTTAATACCATAATAACAGTAGTACGGTAATTTAGATATAACCTTTATTAAAGTTTGGATGTGGTTCTTCCATATATTTATCTAAGTTTGTGTATAAATTGTAGATTGGACTCAACATTTATATGTAATTTTAATAAGCTATTCCATGTAATATATCATTAATATTTTATAAAGTTATAGGATAACCTAGTAAATATTTTGATACATGATTTTATGTGAAATTTTGATTCTATCATCCAATTATCTTTTTCTTATTACTTGTGAATTGATTTTATATGTGTGTACAGTTAACTCATATGTTTAATTATTTTAAAATATTAAATGTTAAAAACTATTAACAGTTTGCTATTTCTTTTTTTTTTTTCAGTACTGGGGATTGAACTCAGAGGCATTCTACCTCTGAGCTACACCCTCAGCCCTATTTTTTTTTATTCTTTATTTTGAAACCGAGTGCCCGATTAATAGTTTGCTATTTCTTATCAGATATATTCAAATATTCAATTTTTTATTGAGTGTTCTTTTTTTAAAAATAATTTTGTTAGTGCATTGCAATCTCACATCATCATATAGTTCATAGTGGTAGGGACATAGTTCTTTCCTTTCCTTTCCTTTCCTGAGATTGTTCCATACTAATTTGTTGGTTAAGAGCACATGTATCATCTTGTTTAATCAACTTAAAACCCTATGAAAGCAGTTGTTATTTTTATATCAAGTTTGTGGATGAATAATAAAACTCAGAGGTGTTAAATAGGTTGTTAAATACTATGAACAAAGTAAATATTCTCATTTCAGTATTTCAAATAAGGCTAAAGGACACCAAAGTCCATACTTAATCCCTGGGTGTATAACATCCAAAATCTCAGTGCCTTAAACAAAGTGTTATTGCTTTACACATTACCGTGAATTGATTGGGAATCTCTTCTACTAATTTCTGCAAGGCACGTTGCATGTCTGATCCTAGGAAGGTGAGCAGTGTTACATCTGAAGCATACTATTGATCAAAAGGAGTCACAATGCCAGCCCAGTATTATTGCCTGGGGAAATAAATTACAACACTAAAGGGAGGTAGAGAAAAAGTACCATTGCAAAAGGTCTATTTACAGGAATATAGGATTAATTCAGAGCCATTATTATTGCAATCCATCCAAACATTGGGGAATATTCCAATTTCAGTTTACCTTATATGTTCTTGTCAAGACTTTGAAAGTGAAACCCTACAATGTATGGTGCTAAAAGATGAGGATTCTATCATGCAGATCAAATATTATTAAGAATATTTTATTTTTTGCCTGCAACAGATCACTTTCATAAACATTGACATAATCATATGATTCACATACTTTTTCCCTCAGTACTGGTGCTTAAATCCACTCATCATTTCTGCTTAGATTTGGAAGGACCCTAGGTTGTTTGCTGCCCAAATATTGCTAGATTCCCAACATTCTTTCTAGTTCACTGTTTGAAAACACTGAGTTGTTTCTCTACATGACCATATTTCAGATCAAGAGAAAAGGCTACTCTACTTTTCCTATGATTCATGTAGTCCAATACCATCCTGCCTTCAGGGACCATCACTGCAAGAAAGAACCAAAACAGCCAGGTTCACATATTCTACCACAAATGGTAAGTCTCCTTCTGCTGACCAGATGTAGAGTTGGCATGCCTCTGAGGACAAGAGCTTGTGCTGGATGGTCTGAACCCTACATCTATGATCTGACAGGCCTGACATACTTTCTCCCTGCAGCCTGCATCAGAGGGTCCTGTCTGAGAGCAGAGATAATCCAGAATAAGGAATTCAAATGAGCTGTTGCAATGTTAGTAATGGGAATCATAACATAAGGCACTAAGAGCACCACACATGTCTCATCCTCTACCCTAGCCCACACATCCTCTACCCTAGCACACACAAACTATGCCACTGCCCTATTACCTCATGGGGTCCAAGGAAAGGGAGAGCAACTGGTACCCCAATACTTGGAAGGCTGACAGGAGTATCACAAGTTTGAAGATAGTCTTGGCATTTTAGTAAGGCTTTCAGCAACCTAGTGAGACTATGTCTCAAAACGAAAACATAAAAAAGGTCTGGGGGTGTATCTCAGAGGTAGAAGCCCCTGGATTCAATATCCAGCATCAGAAAATAACAGGAAAGGAAAGACTTTTCACGCTGTTATTTATTGTTTAAAAATTATATCGAAAAGATGGAAAGGTATAATAGAATCAGTACTTCAGATATGTCCCCTACACTCCTCTCCATATCATCTTTTGGTGGTACATCCTAACTCTTAACCTAGGGAATAAAAAGAAGAGAGGAGAGGAAAAAGAAGAGAGAAAAGGAGAGAAGAGAGGAGAGGAGAGGAGAGGAGATGAGAGGAGAAGAGATACCCTGTGTCGGGAAATATCTTAATCCCCCCTCAAAAATGATCTCCCTATAATCACATCAGGGAATGTCATGGATTACCTCTTTGGGCAGTTTTGCTGCTGATCATATGCCTCACCATACCTCAATACTAGAGGAAACTGAGTTTTTGACCAAGGGGATGGAAATCATTCATTTTCCTTCCTAAGTTTGGCAATTTATATCCTGTGTCTCTTGTTCACAATGTCTACTTCTCTAATTTCTGTTACCCAGGGTTTTCAGAGACACTAGATATTGACTATCAGTTATGTATAGTCTATTTTGCCCAGACTTATTTGGAGTTTGTCATCATAATTTTGTTTTATTTGGGGGAGTATTTTCTTTGCTTAAAGGGAATTTACCTGATTTGGGTTTGCTTTGGCAACTTTGTTTTTTATCGTTTCAAGTATAATTTTTGCCACTTTATGTGTCTTATTTGGTTTGATTTCATTTCTGTGTTTTGCATATGTCTTGGATAGGGCTACCATAAGAAAATATAATAGAGTGGGTGGCTTAAGAAAGAAACATCTACTTTCTTACAGTTCTGGAGACAAGAAGTCCACAATCAAATTGGCAATACGGTCAGTTTCTAGTGAAAGCACTCTTCCTAGATTGTAAGCAGCAACCTTCTGTGTACTCAAATGGCATTTCCATGTTGCCTGTACTTGGAAACAGAGAATATGAGAGAAAGATCCTTTTATGTGGGCTCCATTCTCATAATCTCATCTAAATCCAATGATCTCCCAAAGGTCTTCATCTCCAAAAACAAGTACACAGAGTATTAGGACTTCAACATATGAATTTTGGGGGAACAGAATTCAGTCCATAGACTGCATTTCTGTGTGGTTTTTAAAAGTTTATATTTGTGGGGAGAAGATTCAAGATGGCTTCTGAGTGAAACACCTCTACTCAAGCACTGTGATATTGAATCAAATTTGCCATAAAAGCTGCTTCTAAACGAAAGGGAAAAAAAGCAACGAAAAAGCAAAACTTGAACCACAACTAAAGAAAGACCAGAGAGCCAAGCAGGGAGTGCAAAGGACCCTGACCTTGCGGCAGCTCAGCGCTGGGCCGTGGAGCTGGGCCGGGAGGCGCGGCAGTCAGACAGACACCAGGGTCTGCTAACACTGCTGCAGACCCAACAAACAGGTGTGGAGTGAGTGACTCCAGAAATCCACATCCTACCCAGTTGGTGGATCCCTGCACTACACAGTGACCAGACTGTGTGGGAAGACCAGCCTAAGCCCCTGCAGTACCACTCCAGCTCACCACTCCAGAGCCAGAACAGGGATTGACGGAACCGCAGAGCTTGAACCAAAACTGCTGCAAATGCAGCTTCTTGACGGAAGGAAAGAGAAGGAAAGTGGCAGAAGAGTGAACAAGGCAACAAGAGCAGCTGAACAGAACCTAGGGAGAACAAGGGAGTCAGAGAGTGCCGCGAAACTGGCGGCCACCATTTTGCATGCCACTATTCTCCCAGACAACATTCTGCCAGCCACCCAGACCTTCATCAACTTCCTGCACCCCGGCCACCAGAGGTGGAATAAGCAACTATGGAATTCCACACTGTAATCAGGCAGATCAAGAACACCTGGGACAACCATTTTAAGCCTGCACTGAGGCCACCCAGCTCATCCCTCCCACCGGAGCCAGAGCAGCAGGGATCTGTAAGTTGGATTGCACCCCTGGGTGCAGGTGCCCCTATACAAAGGACAGACTCAGTCACCCGCCCTACTACCGATTAGATAGGAACAGAAGTGCGGAAAGAACCCAGTGCACATAAGGCATCAGAAAATGCCCAGTATTTAGATTGCACTCCCACCACCAGCAAAGGCAGAGAGAGAGATGCAGACAGGCCCTGTGGAGAGCTCAGAGACCCAAGCTTGCAGAGGGAGAGGCATCAGCAAAACCCTCTGCTTGCACTGACAGAGCAAATAAAAATACCAGAGACACATTAAAAAAATTAAGCTCCATACTTACGAAAAAGCAGGCTTTTTGTTTTTGTTTCTTGTTGTTTTTTGCTTTTGAGTTTTTTATGTTTTTTGGTTTTGTTTTTTGTTGTTGTTTTGTTTTGTTTTTTGGTGATATGTTTTATCTGTTTTCATTTTGTATTGCCTTGATTTATTTATGTTTGTTTGAATGATTGGTTGCTTTGTTATTTCTTGCTTAGGTGGTTGAATCCCCTCCTTATCCCTTCTACAAGCTTCCCTCCCTCTCTCCCATATATAGTCCTCTCCTCAACACTTTTCCTCCTCTCTTTTCTTTTTCCTTTTTTTCCTGTCTCATATCAAGACCATCTCATACTACCACTCAAAATTCTACATTGACTACCAGAATCCCCCGACATATCTACCATCTCTAATCTTTAAAATATATCACCTCAACACACTCAACCTCTTACTCTGCTGGACCATACTCTCTACTTTACCCTACTCATGCATTCATCACTGTGGCTACTCACCCAACCCTTACCACTGAACACAATCTGTCCCTGTATATATAAGCAGACACCTCTAAACCACCACTGCAGAGATTGGATGAGAAAACTTGCAAGAGCAGCAAATATATAAATTTAAGAATAGGAGAACCAAGCCAGGCATGGTGGCGCACGTTTGTAATCCCAGCATTCAGGAGGCTGAGACCGAAGGATCTGGGTTCGCGGCCAGCCTCAGTTACCCAGTGAGGCACTCTGCAACTTAGTGAGACTCGGTTTCAAAATAAAGAATAAAAAATAGGGCTGGGGGTATAGCTCGGAGGTAGAATGCCCCTGAGTTCAATCCCCAGTACCGCCACAAAAAAAAAAGGATAACCAAGGGAAGGAAAAATAGCAAAGAAACAATGAGCCACCACAAACCCTCATTAACAGATCTCATCAAACCAGAATGGCAGAGATTACCAGAAGAACAATTCAGATATTTAATACTAGAAACAATACAGGATTTTCAGAAAGAATGTAGGGAGAGTTGAAAAGAAGGGAACAAATAAACAAAGAATCTGAAGACCAGAAAAGGAACCATAGAGAAGCACTGAAGGAAGTGAAAGATGAAATAACTGAAATGAAGGCATCAATACAAACTATAAAAATTAGATTAGACCACATGGAAAATAGAATATCACTCTTAGAAGATGACCATTCCAGAAATGAATACATAGTACATAATTTAGAAAAAAAGTTCTACAGTATGTATTGGACATCAAAGAGACCTGGGCCAATTTTAAAAGAGATAACCTAAGAATAATAGGCATAGAAGAGGGATTAGAAGTTGAAGCTTATGGAATAACAATCTTTTCAAAGAAGTAATATCAGGGAATTTCCAAATATAGAAAGAGAAATTGACACACAGATACAGGAAACATACAGAACTCCCTCAAGACAAGACCAAAAAAGAGGATCACCATGCCACATAATAATCAAGTTGACTAATGTAGAGGCTAAGGAGACAATTCTAAAGGCAACAAAAGTAAAAGGCAAAAGTAAAAGGCTAAGCGACATTTACAGGAAAACCAATTAGAATCACTCCAGATCTTCCAAATCAAGTCATTAAAACATGGAGGGGCTGGAGTAACATATTCCAAACTCTGAAAGAAAATAACTTGTAGCCCAGATTCTCATACCCAGAAAAACTCTCTCTCAAAATTGAAAGAGGATATAAAAACATTCCATGACAAATAGAAACTGAAAGAATATATGTCTTCCAAACCAGCACTAGAGAAAATATTCAAAGAGATTAACTATGAAGAAGAACTAAGAGTAAACATCAGAAGCAGAGAAACAATAATTTCCAGGAAGCAAACAACTAAGCAAAGAAGAATAAACAGCACTGAAAACCGAAGACAAAACTCAAAATGTTAGGAATTAAAATTCATCTCTCAATAATCACACTGAATATAAATGGTCTCAATTCCCCAATAAAAAGGGACAAGTTGGCAAAATGGATCAAAACTCAGAATCCATCTATATGCTGCCTGCAAGAAACGCACCTTACAAACAACCAAAAAACTTATAGAACTGATCAACAAATTCAGCCAAGTGTCTGGATATAAAATCAATCTGAAAAAATCAGAAGCTTTTCGGTATGCCAACCATCAACCCACTGAAAAAGAAATACAGAAAACAATTCCACTCACAATTGCACCCCGAAAAATAAAATACTTAGGGCTAAACCTAACCCAGGAGGTAAAAGACCTCTATAAGGAATACTATAAAAAACTGAAGAAAGAAATTGATGAAGACCTTAGAACATGGAAAGATCTGCCATGCTCTTGGATAAGCAGAATAAATATCATCAAAATGGTCATCCACCCAAAAGTGATCTACAGATTCGATGCAATACCTGTGAAATGGCAAAGGTCGCTCCTCACAGACATAGAAAATCAGTCCTTAAATTCATCTGGAAAAACAAAAAGCCCAGGATAGCCAAAGTAGTTCTTAGCAACAAGAATCATGCAGGAGGTATTACAACACCTGACTTCTAACTCTACTACAAAGCCACAGTAATAAAAACAGCATGGTATTGGCACAAAAACAGACACATAGACCAATGGAGCAGAAAAGAAGATTCAGAAACAGACCCACAGGCTTAGAGTCAACTGATTTTTGACAAAGGAGCCAAAAATATACACTGGAAAAAAGATAGCCTCTTTTACAAGTGGTGTTGACAAAACTGGTTAACCATATGCAGGAAAATGGAAATAAACCCCACTTTCTCACCCTGCACAAGAGTCAATTCCAGATGGATCAGAGACCTGGAAGTTAGGCCAGAGACCTTCCAGCTACTTGAAGAGGGCATAGGACCAACACTTTAACACACATAGGCACAGGTAAAAACTTTCTCAACAAAACCCCAAAAGCACAAGCAATTCAAAGGAAGATCAGTATGTGGGATTGCATTAAACTGAAGAGCTTCTGTGCAGCAAAGGAAACTATCATGAACCTCAATAGAGAGCCCACAGAATGGGAGAAAATTTTTTCCAGCTATTGTTCTGATAGAGGTCTAATATCTAGGATATACAGAGAACTCAAGAAACTCACAGTTAAGACAATAAATAACCCATTCAAAAAATGGGCAAAAGATCTAAATAGACACTTCACAAAAGAAGAAATACAAATGGCCAATAAATGTATGAGGAAATGTTCCACATCCTTAGCACAATGGATTTTTACTCATCCATAAAGAAGAACAAAATCATGTTATTTGCCGAGAAACGGATGCAACTGGAAAACATTATGTTACGTGAGATTAGTCAGTCACAAAGAGTAAAAAAGCATATGTTCTCCCTAATATGCTGATGCTAGGGAGAAGATAGGGCATAAGAGGGTCTGCAGTAAAAAAAGGAGAGACTCTCGATAAGCAAAGAAGTAGACTTAACAGAAGGGGATGGATGGGGGGTCACCCTAATGCACACAATGTATTTTCACAAATATATCAAGGTCAATCACTAAACTGAACTTGAGAAGGAGGGAGGGCAAGGGAGCTGGGTGGGAACTGGGGAAGGGGTTAAATGAGAAACGTGTGTACATATGCCTTTATCAGCTTGTACCTAACAAAGATGTATGTTTACAATGCACCTATTATAATAAAAAAATAAATAAATGTGGAAAAGTGTATATTTGTATTTTAGATATTTTTTCCTTGTAAAAGACATTTTTGGTGTTAGGTGCCTTTTGTCTTTATTTTGGTGTGTGGGTATGTGTATGTTTTGATTTTGTCATTTTCTTGCTCAGTATTAATTTTTTCCATTTGTATATTTTATATATTTCTGTGTACTAAGTACACATTTTTGCTTGTATGTATTTGAGGTTTGTTTTTGGTATGTAAGTAGAGTTGTCAGAACTACTTTTTTGGGTTTGCCTGTATTTCTGAGTGCATGTACATTTGTCTTTGTAAGGTTTAGATGTTATGTAGGAAAGTATATTTTCATAAGTTTGGTTCATCTCATGTGGGCTACCTAATGGCCACTCCAGAAAAATACAATGGTTTAAAATAATCCCCCACATAATCCCTCACAACTACCATCTTTCCCTAATGGAGAGAAAGTGGATGTACTTTCCAGCCACTAGAAAGATGGAGAGTCTTGACATGTGAGGTAGAACCTATCTATCATTCATCCTTGGTGAAGATAGGGAACTTCACCTCTGAGTTGGTGGGAAAATGCAAAGACTATGTGAGTGAATAGAATCCCAATAGTAAAATCCCAACCTGACTATAAAATTAATACTATGTGAATAGAAATCAGAGCCTCGTACTGCTCAAAATACACTGCATAGAATAAAAACTCATCACAACAAGAACCAGGGTCTTCCGAAGAATCAATAGGCACCAAAAATACAAAGATAGTGGAATTATTTGGAAAGAATGTTAAGGCAAAATCATAAAAATACTTCAATAAGCAAACATAAACACCTTTGAAACAAATGAAAAAAGTCTTAGCAAAACATTTAAGATATAAAAGAGTGAAATATAAATTACATAAGTTGTAGAAATTCAATAAGCAAAATAATAGTTACACAAATTCACTATCTACAGGTTGGAATGCAGATTAAAGTGAAAGTAATAAGTAAGCTGAGAGATAGACCAACACAAATTATAATTACTATATTATCCAGAATGTGCACTCCAAATACATACCCCCCAAAACTGAATACATATTTTCACACAAATATTTGTGGAAAAAGTCATAGCAACATTGTTCATAAAGTAGAAAACATTTTCATAGCAACAGTATTCAAAAACTGGATAAAATTTCATCTGACTAATGGATTTAGTTTATTCATATAATGGAGTATGCATTACACAGAAAAGGAGCAAAGTATTTTAAATTCTACAACATGTATGAACCCAGAGACATTGTGTTAAGCGAAAGCATTTTAGACACAAATAGCTGCATATCTTGCCAGGACAGAGCTGTAATATTATACTTGGGAGCCTGAGACAGGAGGATCTCAAGTTTGAAGCCAGCCTGCACAACTTAGCATGATTCTGTTTCTTTTGCCTTCTTCCTCTCTCCCATGCTCCCTTCTTTTTTTCTTTTATATGGGGGGGGTTGCTGGGTATTGAATGCTGGGGCATTCTACCACTGAACTACAATCATAGCCTGTTTTATTTTGAAACAGGTTCTCCCTAAATTACTGAGGGTCTCACAAAGTTGCTGAAGTTGGCCTCAACTCTACAATTCAGGTCTCAACACCCCAAATACTGGGATTATAGGTGTGTGCCCTGCTACTGTGCTATACGACTCTATTAAAAAAAAATCAAAAAGGGCTAGGTGTGTAGCTCAGTGGTTGAGTGCCCCTGGGTTTAATTTTTATTTCCACTAAATATAAATGAGCTTTTGTCATGCTCATCATGAGAAGCAAGAGAACACAAGACACTAGGGGCACCACACATGCCTCATCCTCTACCACAGCCCACAAAACAGCCACCTGTTCCACTGCCCTGTCCCTTAGTGAAGTCACAAGGAAAGAGAGAGTGGCAAGTATCAAAGACTCAGGTCTCTGCCCACCCCCTGCCCCACTCTCACCACCTGGCTCAGCAACTCACCTGGAAGTTGGGAGGACCCAGATTCTCTGGAACCGCCAGAGAATCACCTCTGGTTCTTGATGAAAAGTTGTGGGATGGCCTCAGAAATCAGGAGAGGTGAACTGAACACCAGAGGAAACTTGGCTTCCCACAGCAGTCGCCCACCAATCCCTTCCTCTCGAGAAGTCATTTCTCCTGCCAGCTGTCCTTCCACATGGTATATGTGCCCCCCCCATTTGTCATTTTACCTTCTCTTTGCCAGTGGTGCCCTTCCCATGTCTGGGCAGCAAAGACAAGTGTCCATCTGGGAGCTGCCCTGGGAAGAACATTTCTCCCTGCAAGCATCCTGATCTGTGAGAAACAGGCGATCTTTACCAGCAAGAGGGAGGGGATTGATAGGAGCTAGTCCCTGTGTCTCCTGCATTCTGCCAGGAAGGAGACACAAAGACCTGCCTGTTTCCCAAGTGGAGCCAGGTGACTGAAGACAGAGTGATAGCAGTTTTCTTTCCCTTATTGAGGAGCCAGGGCCCTAGACCCAGGGATCTTCTGTTCACCTGCACCCTCATGGGTTGGAAGGGAGGACACCTTACCTCTGTCTCTGCCAGGTCCTCCTTGTATTTCTACTGTTTGTGCACCAGCCTCATCCTTTGCTACCTGGTGTGCAAGTCCCCCGAGTGCAGGCCCTGCTGCTTATCAGAGGGCAGCCATGTCGTGGTGACAATTGCTGCAAGTTATAAGCCTGGATCAAATTCCCATGAATGACCATAACAAGTGAAAGGGACACAGATGTCCCTACCATTCCTTTCATACCTAGTGAGACACCAGAATAAGTTGTTTCTCATAAAAATAAAAGAAGATCTGTGAGCCTTTTGCAGTATATAAGCAGATGACATGAAGAGGTTCCAGTGTCAGAGCAAAAGTATAAAGTCCTCAGGGATAATCGAGACCTAGAACTGCTTGTATTGGTGTATAGATTACACTTAGTGTGAGAATGCGCGCTAGCCTGTGGAGGCTCTGGGTTGATTCTTAGCACAACAATCCAAGGAAAAGATGTCTAGCTCTATGTGTGTGTACTTGTGTGTGAATATATATATATATATATATATATATATATATATATATATATATATATATATATATATATACACAACACACATACACTACGCATACACTTGTACCACCTCTGATGGAAGCTTTCCCTAAAGGCCCAGGAGAAAGAAAAATGGAATGCCAAGAGAATAACCTTCCCCCCAAAACAACACTAAGGATTCCTAAATATTAGCCATGGTAGACATGTGAAGGAGGCATTTGTGGCAGCAGAAAAGTGCATGTGTGCATGTTCCTTGTTGAGAACTTGAGAGACTCCCGAGATGGGAAAAGGGAGGCTGTTCATCCACCTTCGCATGAGCCCCT
>PVLC010005167.1:0-31615 GCA_004027655.1 Graphiurus murinus
TGGTGGCGCACGCTTGTAATCCCAGCATTCGGGAGGCTGAGACCAGAGGATCCGGGTTCGCGGCCAGCCTCAGCTACCTAGTGAGGCACTCCGAAACTTAGTGAGACTCGGTTTCAAAATAAAGAATAAAAAATAGGGCTGGGGGTATAGCTCGGAGGTAGAATGCCTCTGAGTTCAATCCCCAGTACCGCAAAAAAAATAAATAAATAAATTCAGAAAATCAGACTTCAAAATGAGAAAAATTCAGAAATAGATACTTTGCATAATGATAAAAGAGTGAATTCTTTGAGACAATGTAATAATCTTAAATGTTTATGTACCTAGCAACAAAGCATCATAAACGTGAGGCAAAAAGTCAGAAAACAAAAAGGAGAAATAGACAGATATATGACTATAGTTGGAGAATTCAGCATCTGTCTTTTAGTAATTGATATATCTAGCAGGCAGAAAATCAGTAAGGATAGAGTTGACCTGAACAGCACTATCAATCAATTTGATTTAATTGACATTTATAGGCCTTTCCATCAACAACTGCAGAATACATATCTTCTAAAGCTTACAGAGAACTTTCATCAAAGTAGACCACTTTCTGGTCCAAAGAACACCTTAACAAGTTTAAAAGAATACAAATAATACAAAGCACATTCTCAAACTGAGTACAATTGAACTAGAAATCATGAAAAATGCATCTAAGTAAACTTCAAATATCAGGAAATTAAACAAACATTTTCAAATAAACTAAAGTCAAAACAAGAAATCTCAAGAGAAATTAAAAATATTCTGAAATAAATAAAATTAAGGACAAAAATATTAAAATTAGTGGGATGTAATAAGGGCAGTATTTAGTAGAACTTTATAGCATTAAGTGCATACTTAGAAAATAATAAATACATATAATCAATAATCACAAAGATTGAAGCTTAACGCATACAAGTTCTAAAACACCATTTTGGAAGTTGAGGAAATTCCAGAACAGATTGTAGAATGTGAAAGAAGGATATAACTGTTTTCTACATGTATAGAATAACCTCACTGACATGGAGTGAGGAAGATGCTGACCCAAGTGGCTTGAAGTGAATGGAGTGTGTAAACCAAGGGCAAAAGCAACGATGCAGGTGTGTTGAACCCTGGTAGATGGAGTCATTCCCACACAAATACAGGTTAACAATTCTAATCCTGTTAGATTCTGCAATTGAACAATTAAGTAAATGAAAGGCAGAAGATAGAAGCCAGCTTTTCCATTGTTGGGTAGAAGTTTATAGGTAAGCGAGAAGTCAAAATGATCCACAAATTAATAAACTGAAGTTTGAGATGTCAATGTGATTTAATTTACTATAGCTTTGTTTTATCTCATAGCTGTAGAAGACTACATACACAGAAATGTGTGTGTGTGTGTGTGTGTGTGTGTGTGTGCGTGTGTGTGTGTATGCTGAGAGAGTCTATAACTAAGGTTAAAGGAACAGGCATGCCTAATGCCTAGATGTTAATTTCTGATATTATTAAATAAAAGGAATCAGGTACTTTAGAAAAATAGCTAAATATAGGACTGAGGCAAAATACACACACACACACACACACACATGATAAACCTAGAGCATTTGTACTACCGAATATGAATTAAGAATAAAATTAAGCCGGGCGTGGTTGCGCATGCTTGTAATCCCAGCATTCGGGAGGCTGAGACTGGAGGATCCGGGTTCATGGCTGGCCTCAGCTACCTAGTGAGACACTCTGCAACTCAGTGAGACTCGGTTTCAAAATAAAGAATAAAAAAATAGGGCTGGGGGTGTAGCTTGGAGGTAGAATGCCCCTGAGTTCAATCCCCAGTACTGCAAAAAAAAAAAAAAAAGAATAAAATTAAAAGCAATAATAAGCTAAATCAATTCACACTGATGTCTCAAACTCTATGAACTTGTGCATTATTCTAGTCTCCTCTTCTTGTTTACCTATACACTCCCACATGAACAGTGAGAACTCTAGCACCTACCCTCTGCCTTCGATTTACTTAATTGTTCAATTCCAGAAACACCAGAATGTAAGTACTCAAAAATAAATGAATAACAAAATTATTCAGGAGCAACAGAAAGGGTTTCCAGTGGCTGAGCAATGAAATAGACATAGTAGCATTGGCTTATAACCCAAAGTATAAAATAGCTATCCATACGTCCTTGCAAATCTAATTACTGATCAAGTTACTAATGGAGAAAATAAGTGCATCTTTTTATGCAGTAAGATTTCACATGATATATGTCCATATTTCACCCTCAAAAACGGGATACATAACCCTCCTCAACTGTGGGTCACCCACAGTGAATACCTCATAAAAGGGGGAAGGACTTGATAAAAGTGACCTAATCCAGGTGATCAACAGTGATAAATCATGTTGATTTTGGTGACCTTGATATGATGTAATGAAAATGATACTTTATATCTGTGCCATTTTTCCAAACATCCACAACACTGCTCTAATCATGAGAGAAACATCAGACAAATCCCAATTGAGAGATAGTCTATAAAATACTTAACCAGAACTTCTCAAAAGTTCAAGATTATAAGAAAAAGGTTATATAGGTAAGGAAGACTTTATTCAAGCCTATTGAAATAAGGGAGAACAACTAAACTAATTCCATCGAAATGAAAGGGTAGAGTCTTCTTAAGCACCTGGATGAGCTGGTGCTTAATTAATTAATAGAACGCCTTAGGAGGAGACTGATCAGTGGGATTGTAGTAATCAGTTTTCGTTGCTGTGACCAAAATACCTGATAAGAAAAACTTATAAGAGAAAAAGGTTATTTTGGCCCATGGTTTTGGAGGTTCAGTCCATGGTTACTTGGATCCAAGGCAGAAATACCAAGGCAGTAAGGCATTGTGAAGGAAAGCCGCTTAGCTCATTACATCCAGGAAGAAGGAAAGAGAGAGGGAGAGGGAGAGGGAGAGAGAGAGAGAGAGGGAGAGGGAGAGGGAGAGGGAGAAAGCATAAGAATATATTTCATAGATTCGTAGTCCTCAATACCAAACCCCCAATGCTCCACCTCTGAACCTTTTTGCATTGCATTAAAAATTAAAGATCAGCTTAAACACATGAGATTTGGGGGATACACTAAACCTTTTCAGGAATTTAATGAGTACATTGATACATTCCTGAATTTTCTCAACTTTTTCTCTATTATTAGCCTACTTGTATGTTTGTTAACTGGAGCCAAACTTAGGTCCTACAGAAACTGAGAGACCAGGGTTCTACCTCCTTCCGTTTTTATTTTAAAGAGGTGGTTCCTAGATCCTTGAGAAGGGCATTCTTGGGTTATAAAACTAACAAGAAGCTGGAAGAACAAAATATATATATATATGTATACGTATATACATATATATACATATACATATATGTATACATATATACATATATACATATATATATATATATATATATATATATATATATATATATATTTCAAAGTGTTCAAAGTGGAAGAGAAATAATTTGGAATTGCAACTTTTCGAAAATAAATTTCCTTAAAAAAGAGAAATGAAAATTTTGTTTAAAGTTTAGTTAAGCTGAGGAAAACACACACAGACCATCTTAGTTACTGTCAAATCCAATGAGCCTAAGGAGATATGAAAACTCACTTTAAGGTAGTATCATGGATAAGTCCTGGGAGCAGAAAAAAGAATTTTGGTAAAAATTTTGAAATTTTTAAGTGAAGTACAGACTTTAGTAATAATGCACATTAGTATTGGTTCATTAATTATGGCAAATGTGCCACAGTAACACAAGATGGAAATGAGTGCGGCCTTTTTGAGAACTCACTATATTTATAATTTTTCTGTAACTCTGAGACCATTTTAAAATAAAAAGTTTATTAAAAAATGATAACTCTTCCTTGTTCTGGGCCTCTGGACTTGATTTTCTTATCATTTAAATAATACATTTGTTTTGTGGCAGTTATAAATATTACAGCCACTGCATATAATGATTGAGGTTGTTCCTCATGTGGTAGGCAGTTGTATCATTCTTTTATAAGTAGGAACAGTAGGAACGCTGGGGGAAATCTGATGTTCAAAGAAGGAAGGCTCTGTGTGAAGAGTTGTCGGGGCCTTCTTTAAAGAAATTGCTAAAAAGAAAACTTCATCCTAGGAAGAGTCTAGGTAAAATTTTGTTTTGTTAAATATTGGAAGCCAGGATTGATGGTGCATGCCTATAATCTCAGTACTTGGGAGGCTGAAACAGAGGATTGTAGGTTCAAGGACAGCCGCAACAAGTAGTGATACTCTCATCAACCTAGTGAGACTCTGGTCCAAAATAAAATAGGGCTGGGGGTGTAGCTAAGAGGCAAAATGCCTCTGGGTTCAATTCCCAGTACCAAAAAAAAAATTTTTTTTTAATATATACATATATACACACACATACATACACACACACGTGTGTATGTATGTGTGTGTATAAAGAGTTGGTGAATCAGGGTTGTATTATCTATATACTGTTTCCACCTTTTATCCTGCCTTAAGAACAGATACCCAGGAACCAACACTAAGGCTGCCAGCTGTGCTGTTACAGATGTACTCCACAGCTTTTGCTTCAGGGCTAGCAAAACTTGAGACCCTGGTAGGTAGCTCAGTGAAGACTGACCCGGAGACACGAGAGAGATGTTGTCATGTTATTTTGCTAGATGGTTGTATTATCCTAGCAACATTGTGTGTGTGTGTGTGTATGTGTGTGTGTGTGTGTGTTTAAGTGAATGGTACTAAGGATTGAACTCAGGAGTATTCTACCTCTGAGCTACACCCCTAGCCCTATTTTATTGTTTATTTTGAAACAGGGTCTTGCTAAGTTGCTGAAGGCCTCAATAAGTTGCTGAGGCTGACCACAAACCTGTAATCCTCCTGTCTCAGCCTCCCATGTACTGGCAGTACAGGCATGTGCCACCAAACTCGGACCTTAGCAACATTTTTATAAACCCAACAATAAAAATGGGATTCTAGGAAAAATTTTTAACATGTAATATTTGTTAGAAAATTTTTAACCTATTTTCTATTTCCTATTCCTCAAAAACCTCTCCTTTCTATAAATATGATACCAAATAAAATAATAATTTATGCTAGCTGTGAGTAAGCCAAGAGAAAACTAAGGAAAAAAGCAGGATATGCAATGATAAGGAGAGCTTGAGACAAAACAGCTAATAAGTATTTGGAAAACATCACCTAGACTGGGCTAGGTTAGCCTCAGTGAGGCTGGGTTGGATTGAGCATTCAACTTGGTAATTTAATAATCGCTGGAAAAGGCCAACAGAGACAGATTGACTATATCAGTTGAACTGTTCGCAGCAATTTTGTTTGTGCAAAGTAACAGCACATCTTTGCTACAGCAGAATTTCTCAAATAGGAAATGGTGTACAGATAAGCTGTAATATTTTAAAGAATTATTATATTACTGCCCTGACTCAACGGATACATTGCTGACAGCACAACTTGAAATTTTAGCACTCTTAACTGAAGGAAATTTGGTCGATATTAATTGCACAGTGTCAGCGAGTTAAATCTTATAGATTGTTATATATTTTCATATTATGAGTCAAAACTAAAAATGCATATGGATATAATACAATTTTATAAAGAAATTGATATTTTGGTGTTTCTCTCACAGAATCCTGACACTATTTGGTCATGATTTTTATTATTTTACTTATTCCATTGTATTTTGTGGTTTGTTGTTTGATTTCTTGTGTACTTTTAACTTCTTGCCCCTGCTCGAAGAGGAGCAGGGTCACTATTTTATTCACCAAATAAACACTATACTAAATCAACAATTAAAATATATTTGTTGTTAGGATAAAGCCATGAAAATGATGTTCTAAGTAAAAATGTCTGATATGTAATATTTCTTAGAATCTCTTTAAGCTATTCCCATTAATTTCTTATTCCTCAGTATCTTTCCTTTTTGTAAATATGGTACTGAAAAAAAACATAATCTATTAATTCTAAGACATTTTAAATTTATACTTGATTTATATTCTTACCTCCATTTCATATCCCTCCAAACATTTAAAGATAATTTTCTGTTTATTATTTTCCCATAGTGTGCAAGCAAGTGATTAGCATTAACTAAAACCACAACTTCTCAATCAGGTCCATAAAAAATTTGCAGGGATTTTCCATTCTCTATTAAATGGTACAACGCTTTGGCTTGGGGTGTGGCCTAGTTGTAGAGCACTAGCCTAGCATGTGTAAGGCTCAAGGTTCTATCTCCAGCACCACAAGAACAATAAAAATTTAAAATAAACTATACACTTTATTTTATAAGGTTGCATACTTTGTCAAGTGATAGCAATCACTTAACACACCATTTTGAGAGGATAGAAGAAAACTAAAACTCATGAAAACTCATTAAAATAGAATTAAATTGTTACATATATGTCATATGTATAATTTATACTTCCCAGAATATATTTTTGAAGTATTATGGACATGAAAATACCTATTATTCAGATTTAAATTTTCCGTCTTTCTCAGAAATCATTATTTTGAGCAATACTATGAGGTTTCTCATCAGAAGGAAATTGAGAAAACATTAACTTATATGACATATTATATTCAATATGGTTTGTGCCCCTACTCTTGTTCATTGAGCTTTTCTTCACTTTCATCAAGTGTCTACCCACCCAGCCCTGGGAGAGAAATCACACTGGAAATCCTAATGTAGGAAGACTACAAATTCTTTTTGTGTGTGTGTGTGTGTGGTACTGGGGATTGAACTCAGGGGCATTCTACCTCTAAGCTACACCCCCAGCCCTATTTTTTATTCTTTATTTTGCAACTGGATCTTACTAAGTTGCGGAGTGCCTCACTAGGTAGCTGAGGCTGGCCGCAAACCCGGATCCTCCAGTCTCAGCCTCCTGAATGCTGGGATTACAAGCGTGCGCCACCACACCTGGCAGGAAGACTACAAATTCTTGACTCTTAAGTTCAAAATGCCTCAGTCCAGGTTTATGATAGGCAGGATTTGAATTCGGGATATGATCTAGCAGAATCAATAGCCACTCCTCTTCCCAATTTCCTTCCCTACTAGATATAGAGTGGCAGAACAGAAAAATGGAGTTGAACCACAAAAGAAGGAATAACTCTGTATCCTGCTAGGTCCCCCAAGACAAAACAGGGAGGTGGTATGAGGTGGAGGGGGGTGAACCCTCAGTTGAGTTTGAGGAAGCTGGAGTGCAGCCTACCAAATTCGTGCATCATGAGCTCTGGCAGAGTGGCAGTCTCCTCAGAGTCAGCTACATGTGAGGAAAGTGAGAGAGGGCTGCCTAGAAAGCAAGTCATTCTGCCCCTCCTATATGATCAAGAGGGACAGAGAAGTCACATAAGGACTGGTGAAAATATGCTCATTGTTGGGACAAAGAGACATTGCAGTGGAACTTGCTATAGATTGTCAACAGCAACACAAGATGGAGGGACAGGGTCCCTGTGCAAAACAATAGAAAGAAAAGAAAGGAACAAGAGAAGGTGGCTGGACATCCAGGTATATGACCAGGAAGGGCAGCAGATACCCATGTACCAGAGGACCTGTCCTTACCAACTCAACTTTGATTGCCAGGGTGCAGTTATTTTGGGGAAGAAGGAAAGAGAAAGAATTAAAATCCAAAGTTGATAAAACAAATGTTGAAATTTCTTCATATCTTAGATCAAGTATTCAAACAAAAGGAGAATTCTCAGCAGAATTAAGTTAATGCACAGAAAAAGAAAAGCTTTATCATTTGTGCATGAGCATATATTGTGAAAATTATAGTCCAATGCTTATATGACTATGATGATAGTAATAAAATTTATTTGTTAGAAAAGCAGAATATTTTAACTATTTCAAGGTGTTTTTTCTATATATAATGTTTTATGTTGCTTCTGACAATATGGCAAGATAATTAACAAAGAAAGTGTTAAACTGTACCCTAGAGTGTAATATGGGGCCAACATTTGATTTCCCAAAGGTCAGTCTGTTAATCAATGGGGTGAGACAGACCTAGAACCTTGATCTTTGACCATAAGTCTGGTTCTTTACCAAAAAGTCACCTGCATTTGAAAACATTTTAAAAATCACTGGGTTAAATAGTAAAATAAATTGAGACATATGCCATCCCTAGAGGTAAATTATCCTTGTGACAAACTACAAGGGGACAGGTCCTGGACACAGCTTGTCCAGGGCGGGCTGGATCTGATTAATCACCACACAACTAGGCATTTAGATCCACTCATTCATGGACAGGCCCAAGAGCAGATGTAATATTTTACTCCTCTGTGTTTCCAAGGACAAAAGGAATGTATAGAAGAATTAATCAAACAAACCCACAATGAATTATTCATTTTCAATAATATATTATCTACACATTAACAAAAAAGAATTAGCAAAATTTATGTTGCAATAATATTAAACATCTTGTCTGTACAAACTCTTGTTTGGGATATAAAATTAAATGATAGATCCATTAAAGTTGTCTACAATTGTCACTCTTCAGAAGCTCTACATTTTCTCAAATGTTTGAAGGTCAGTGACTACACACTCAATTTTCAAAGTGAAGTAAAAGTTTATCAGTACAATCCACTCCATCATCCCAAAAATCAACTCACTTTCTTCTCAAGTAGAATTTTAAAAAGAAAATGAAAAAACTTTATGCAGTTGATAAGGAATCACACTCAAAGAAACAATTTAATCAATAAGAAGTAAAATCAGTATCATCATAAAATAACATTCAGAATGACTCCTAAGGAAATAATTAGTTCTATCAAAGTTGCTTAAAAATCCTGTTATTTTCAAGAGAATTGGAGAGTCCCTGGAAGAATGGAAATTACAGAACTCAAGAAGCTTGATGTGCCAGAATGTGAAAAGCCTGTAGACTGTTTCTCATCCCTGGATGATCTTAGAGGACACACCAATATTGGAATTTAAAACTCTTTTATCTACGCTTCCTTGGCACACCTCCTACTTCTATTGTCAATATATATATATATATATATATATATATTCATTCATTTTATAAACAAATTTTATGGCTTTGGAGACTGTTTATGTCCACATATTCTGATCTATCCAGCATTAGTTTTTCCAATTAAACTCTCAGGAGGCCATTATGTTTTTCTTTTTTCTAGCATTTGAGAAGAGCTTCATTGAGACATCCATCCACTGACTATAGCATACAATACTAGTCAGAATTCCAGGTGCTAAAAAGAGGCCATCATGTACATGAAGAAGGAAAATGACCATCAACAATAAAGATAAAAATAGTACTACAGCAATAGTACTATTGTACATGCTCAATTCTTAATAATTGACAAAAATTATGCACATATATTATCTCACTTAGGAAGAATAAAATATAGTCCTGAATTTAAGACTTACTTGGGACAGTCAAGTGGCTCCTAACACCACATGCTGATGAACGGGAGAGAGAGCACAGCTGAAGACTCTGCTTTGTAACACGCTAAACATTTAACCTGTGGCCCACCAAAGTAAAAAGCACCAGTCTAGAACATCTAGCCTAAATTCATCTATGGAACAAGGCTTAGTAACCAATGATGCCCTCATCAGTGTGTGCCACTTAGAAACCAATGATGCCCTGTCAGTGTGATGTCCTTGGAGTGTGCCACAGCTCCAAGGAAAAGGAATGGGTCACCCAACTATGAGTGGAGCGTAATAATAGGAAGTTGACTTCAGAGCAAAATGACATGGAAGGACATCATCTTGAAATGGTTTTTGCTGCAAGTAGTAAACTAAACTAACTTCAACTTCTGTTATTATTTATTTAGTGAGAAAACCAGAAGGAGGCAATCTGAGGGCTCTGTCACTCAGCAACATCAGCAAGAACCCAGGGTCTTTCTCTTTCTTATATTGGCTTGTCACCCCAGGCTTTTCCTTCCTGCTACAATATGACCATCCTGACTTCAGTTATTGTGTTTGTGTCCCACACAGGATGGAAATGATGAGGGGAAGTGGTGTCCTCTTAGTTTATGGGTGAAATTTCCTCCACAGAGTTTCTGTTTATCTCATTGGTCAGAATGAAGTCACATGCCATATGGATTAAAAATGAGAAAACAAAGAAAATCTTTCTTTCTTTGTTAGGACTGAAATTTTGAATTAAACTTTAGCATCCTCATACTCTTATTGCCTCTTTTCTCTCACTCTATTCTCAGTTCTCAGAGAAATTCTCGTTTGGGAGAAGCAATCACATTCCAGGTAAAATGTTGAAAGCAGAATATTTCCCGAAGGATTAAATCTGGGATGCAAACAAATGAGAGGAGTAGCGAATAAACCCAAGTTTGAGGTCTGAACAACAAAAAAGCCAGAAACTAGTTTGGAAAAATTAGGTGCATAAGCATTAGTTTCTCTCTTGTAAAGATCTATGGACTATTTTTTCTTCATTAAAGTTCACAAAGCACAAGCCACTTTTAGGCTGAACTCAGCCCAAAAAAAAGTAATGATAATTTGTAAGGATTGTTGAGTGTTACAATTCAAGATGCTGGAGAAAAGAATAAAGTTGTGTCAAGGTCCTGAAACTGAGAATTAAGGAGAAAGGTGAGTGAAAATATGTAAACATTCTGGCAAATAAAAACAAAGTAATAAATAATTTTTTTAGTCCACAATGCTGTGCCCATCAGTTCTGCATCCGTCAATTGTACATCAAAGGGAGCTCATTTCAATTCCTTCATATCAGATCTAAGAACAGGGAAAATAACACCTTTTCAGCCTAATCTGATCCTGACAAATGAGACTTTTTTCCTCACTGTTGTCTTTTGAAATACTCTAACATAATAAAATCTAGGAAAGTTGGATTCTGAAGTCCATAGGGAAACAAAAAGGGATATAATATCATTTTATTCTTTCTCTACCTTCCAGAAATTGTGTTCTACCTGTTACTTAAGATTCTCTGAACGAATCACACCAAGCAGTGACCCCAAAAAATCAGTAAAACACACAATGCTTTGAGCCTGTCAGAGACACCATCAATAGATGAATATATTACCATCCGATGAAGTTTCAACTGCCAGCAACTGAGATGACCAAGATAAATAGCCAGCATCATCCTCATCTTCAAAAGGTACATGTTCCTACTGTCATGAAAAATTCCTTCTCTCCTGTGATGGAGTTTACCCTGTAAATTAAATCTCTCAAGTAATGGAAGAAATAACCCATGACACTGGTGAGGGAAATTAAATTAGAGTCACTAATAGCAGGTCAGCAGAGTCTGAGCAGAGGTAATGGAAGTGACCACATGAATGATAAGCAGGTTTTCTCGGGGCTGTGACAAGTGTCTCCCAGAGAGGGTGACGAGCATTCATCTAGGTGGCAAGCAATTCACAGTGGAGACACTAACATGTTTATAGTGCAGCTCAACCCCCATCTATGCCAGAGCATGTCAACCTCTCTGAAGAGGATGTTCTAATTCCCTCATGAAAGCCATTAGGAAGCGTTAAAAACGAGGCTCCCTGTTTTCAAGGTAAATCAATTTCTCATCGCCTGGAAACCTTTCTGGCCAGGGCAGATGACCTTTAGAAACAATAAGAATCACAGAGATATACTTAAATACCTTTATTTTCTAAAATTTTAGAAGGAAACAAAAGCAAAATTGTTCTACATTTTAATAGAGAGTGGCTAAAACAAATGAAGCTATTTTAGCCCTTTTGTTCAGGTTTGGGGGTCACGGTAATGCCAGTGAGAAAGAAACTTATTATGTGGGAGAGCTAAAACGGGACCTTGCACTTTATAGGGAGCCCTCTGAACCTCAGCTGTGGTCTACTTCCTAATACCCAATTCTGATCACTGAACTTTTTTTTTTTTTTTTGGCAGAACTGGAGATTGAATCCAGAGACATTCTACCTCTAAGCTACATCCCCATCCCTATTTTTTATTGTTTATTCTTCATTTTGAAACAGGGTCTCTCTAAGGTACAGAGGGCCTCACTAAGTAGCTGAGGCTGGCCTCAAACCCACCATCCTCGTGTCTCAGCCTTCAAAGTACTTGGATTACAAGAGTGTGCCACCACACCCGTCTATCACTGAACTTTTGATATAAAAATAGTAACCAAGTATGTAATGTTTCTACTGAAAATGAGGACAAGAACAAAAGAGAGGAGGGATAACAGAGGAGCTGTGTAGAGGGATGTCTAGAAAATCACTGGTGATCTGATGGCTACAACTTAATCTATCCAATTAAAATGTTTTCTTTTGCACCAGATGTGGTGGTGCACATCTGTAATCCTAGTACTTGGAAGCTGAGACAGGAAAATCTCAAGTCAAAGAACAGCCTCAGCAACTTAGGGAGACTCTGAGCAATTTAGCAATATCTATTTCAAAATAAAATGTAAAAAAGGGCTAGGGGTGTAACTCAGAGATAGACCACCCCTGAGTACAATCCCCAGTACCAAATATAAAGAGAAATATTTGCTAGAATCTTAGGCCATAAAGAACAAAATTATGTCATTTACAGAAAAATGGATGGACCTTGAGAATACTATGCTAAGTGAGATTAGCCAGTCTCAAAAAGCAAATTATTTTATGTTTTCCCTCATACATGGATGCTAGATAGAAATTGGGAAACTAG
Organism: Graphiurus murinus; assembly: GCA_004027655.1. NCBI lineage: Eukaryota > Metazoa > Chordata > Mammalia > Rodentia > Gliridae > Graphiurus > Graphiurus murinus. The sequence goes on from PVLC010005167.1 coordinate 12,578, forward strand.
AATAACCTCAGAAAAAGGAACAGAGACTCCAATGGAGTTATAAAGGGGGTTTAGGGAAGAGAGGAGGGAGGAGGATAGAGATGTAAAGAAAGTAATAATCGAAATAATGCTATGCACATATATTAAATTACCAATGCCAATCTCAAAGACATGCATGGGGAAGGGAAGGGAGGAAAGAACCAAAGGGAAATGCTCCAAGTGTTGTGTGCATGTATATTCTTATCACCCTATACCTCAGTATGAAGTATAATTACAATGCACCCATAAAAGTATAGAAAATAAATAAATGATGGGATCAAGATAAAAATTGCCTTTAAATAAGAGAATGTTAAGATATTTGATTCTCTGAGTCTGTTTTCTCATTTATAAAGTGAAATTATAAAAAGTAAAAAATATATTGCATTCATTTAAAAATGTAATTTTACATGAGTTTTATTGGGTATATTGAAAACACTCATTAATTTCATAACTGCCACCATTGTTAGTAATAAACAAAATAGAGCTATGAATTTAAGTCCTGTGCAGTAGAAACGTGCCCATATTTAGTACCAAACATGTGCACAATAATTAAAAGTTCTCCCAAATCTGACTGGCTGACTAGTTGTCATGCATAATCAAATGAAGGAAGAAAGAGATTCATATATGAGAGGATAATGTTATTTCTTTGAATTTTACATTTTAAATTACTGCTCTATTTTTAACAAAATAGAATATCGAAGAAGAATCTTTTAGACCTTAGTAGCAGATTTCTTAAAATAGCATGTCTTGCCTTTTATATGGTAAAAATATCTCTACGTCTGAATTGTCAGACCAAACCAAATTTGAAATGTTAGTAAACAATCTAAAGTTGAAGAAAATAAATTTTTTATTTATTCCTTTTTTGTTTATATATTATTTACTTATTTTTATTTTTTACTTTATTGATCTTTCATATTAACTGAGCAAAACTGATTGTACTAACTAGATTAATTTTTAAAAAACAATCATTTATCTGTTATAAAAGAAAAACAAAAATTTACTCTCTCAGAAATATCCACCCAGTTTGGCATCATAGGAAATTCTTGGCACTGTATCAGAAAGTGGAGAAAGTATTATCCAACATGTTAATTTTATTTATTTATTTATTTATTTATTTATTTATTTATTTATTTATTTATTTATTTATTTATTTATTATGTATTTATTTTGTGGTACTAGGATTGAACACAGGGTTTTCTACCTCCAAACTATACTTCCAGCTCTTTTTATTTTTTGTTTTGAAATAGGTTCTCTCTTGATTACTGGGGCTGGTCCCACATTGCTATCCTCCTGTCTCAGCCTCCCAAATACTGGGATTGCAGTTGTATATCACTAGGCCTGGCTTCAATGTGTTAAGTTTAAATTTTTCTTTTTTTTGTTTTTGTTTTGTTTTCTAATATTTTTATTGGTGCATTGTAATCATACATCTCTGTTAGGTACATGCTGGTTAAGGCATACATGCACACATCTCTCATTCAACCCTTCCCCAATTCCCACTCCATTCCTTCCTTCCTCCTTCCTTCTTATGTTCTATTTAGTGATTGATTTTGATATGTTTGTGAACATACAGCATGTGCATTAGGGTATTTCTGTCTTCCCCTACCACCTTCAGTTAGGTCACCTTCTTTGCTCATCAGAGGTTTCTCTTTCTTCATCTAGAGTCCCTCTTAAGACCCACTTTCTCCCTAGCTTTTGTAGAAAGCAGTTTTTTAATCTTAACTTTTAGTTTTACTGCAAACATCTGTATAATATAAATACAAAATTCTTATATGTATTTGTCTACATGCATACACATAAACATACTTGTTAACTAGCATAATTGGATTATGGGTAATTTTCTTTCTTTTTTTTTTTTTTGCGGTACTGGGGATTGAACTCAGGGGCATTCTACCTCCGAGCTACACCCTCAGCCCTATTTTTTTATTCTTTATTTTGAAACAGGGTCTCTGTAAGTTACGGAGTGCCTCACTAGGTAGCTGAGGCTGGCCTCGAACCCGGATCCTCTGGTCTCTGCCTCCCAAATGCTGGGATTACAAGCATGCACCACCACGCCCGGCTGGTAATTTTCTTTCTTCTCTAAATTTTTCTTTACAAAAATTTTACTACTATAAACGTGTTATATGTGTAATCAGAAAATGTTACAAAATAAATGTAGATTTTTATTCACATTAAGGAAATTGGTATGCTACTATATTCTGTTAATATCCTATATTTAAAATTTTTGTTAGGCAAAGAATGCCTAAAATAACTTACCAAATATATACTACTTAACATAAAAATGCCTATTCTAGAAAAATACAAAATTAACATTATATTACAACTAAGTCAAACTTATGGTTAATCTCTGATTTGCTCCACCAACTCAACATTCAATGAAAAAAATTCTTTTGTGAAATTAAGACATGTAAAAAAAGTTGACATTTTCCCCTATATGAATTCGGTATTACTTGACTGGTTATCAATCAAAGCTAACTTAAAGATCTGGCAAAATAACGTGTACAGGGCTCAGACAGGAAATATAAATGAGTGAATCATAAAGCTGGGCAAGTATTTAACAACAGAGAATGGTAGAGATCTGTGTATTATTAAGGAAAAGACTGTAACTATAAACCTTATAAATAGAAACTTTATGTAACATGAAACAGTCAATCCATAAATCTGCCAATTCGTTTTGTTGGCTAATCATTTAATCTTTGTCTTTTCTCTCATTTAATTAAAATACCCTGCATTTGTCAATGTTGTCCACTGAAACAAAAACAAGAGAAGCCATAAAATACATATAGCTATAAAGAGATTTATTATGAGAGATTGACTTTCAAGATTACAGAGGCTGAGAAGTCTCATGATCTGCTGTCTGCAAGAGGGAGATCCAGAAAAGCCAGTGGTCTAATTCATTCTGAAGGCCAGAGAAACACATGAGCCAAAGGTGTAAGTCCAGCGTAAGTCCCAAGTTCTAAGAATCAGGAGCACTTTGTCCAAGAGCAGGAGAAGATGGATGGCCCAGTTTAAGGAAGAGAGCATATTCTCCCTTTTCCTGCCTTTTGTTCTATTCAGAACGTCAATGAATTGGATGAGACTCACTTGCATTGGTGGAGGTAGTTCTTTACTCAGTCTACTGATTCAAGTGCTTCCAGAAACACCTTCATAGACACACTCAAATACAGTGTTCCACCAGCTATCTAGGCATCCCATAGTCAAGTTGACACATAAAACCATCAGCAATGCAGGGCATGGTGCTACATACCCGTAATACCAGTACGTGAGAGGCTGAGACAAGAGGATCACAGATTTGAAACCAACCTCAGCAAGTTAGCAAGACCCTCAGAAATTTAGTGAGACTTCATTTCAAAATAAAATAGGATGAAGGGTGTAGCTCAAAGGTAGAATGTTCCAGCATAAAAATGTGTCCAACAAAACAAAAATTTAATATAGATATTCAGAATAAAAATCAACATGGGAAAAATATGAAAGCTGATAAGCCCATATATATTTATTGATTGTTTATGTTTGAATAGAAGTGTGCTAAGCTACAAAACATGGAACAAACTCCTAAAATAAAAGGAAAAGAATGTGTCTCATTCAATTTTGAGACTCCAGCCAACTCCAAAGACAAAAATGAATGAGGGGTCTGTGGCTACTGAGGCTATGGAGTCCCAGATAGATTGACAAGGACCCTTGGCAGCCTGAGTGCAGCAGAAGCACTTGTGCTTTTGGGGAGAGGGCTGATGAAGGAGGGAGGACTTATTGAGGCAGTCTCCTCCTGTAAGCACATAAGCCTTAAGAAAAATCACATTTCTAATGTGTGCATGCGTGTACATGTTCATTTAATGTGTATATTCACAAATTCATCGGCTACATATTTCCATATGTACCTGAATGTGTATGTGTGTGTCTGTGTATATACATACATACATACAACAAAATTGTTTTAAAAACCAATAAAATTAGAACTTTGAGTGTTTTTTCAGTCCCAATACAACAGCCCCTGAATACAATGCCCCAATGAAATGAGGCAGCAAAAGCAACTCCCTTCTAGCACAGTGCAATGTCAGATTAACATAATTTTGTTCCCAAGGTTTTAGTTTCCTCCTCTATGCAACAAAGAACTGGATTAGAGTTTCTTTGAATTTACTTTCATTCTGAGTGTTTTAAATGAATAAATGCTAGTATTAATGTTTAATTAAAGACAACATTTGCTGCATTAAGGGGGATTAATATTTGCTGCATTGCAGGGGATTAGTGTCAAAGCTAAAAGTACATAGTCTTTGGACAGATTATCTGGTTTGAAATCTCGGTTATATCACTTCTTTGTTACCTGCTTGGACAAATTACCTGACCTCTCTGAGCTTCAGTTTCTTCAGCCATAAAGGTGAAATAATAACTAATCATAGACTTGTGGTGAGTATTAAATATGTTAGTATTTGTAAAATGTGCAATACACAGCCTGGTATGTAGTAAGCACTCAATAATATCAGCTATTATTATTATCACCAATTAGAGAGCATAAAATAAAAAGAAGCTGTGTACTATGAAGGAAGTATTAAGTATTTATGTAGTTAGATAAATTTAATTGTTGCTCAGAGTGGAAAAAGCATTAATATTCTTGGAACATAATTTAATTTCTTAAACTAAGCCTAGAGTGTCTAGGAAACAAATTAATCTAACCCATGCCTGTTCTCTGTGTCTTTTTCAGTGATATCTTGGGTATGGTTAGATCAGGACTCTATCATGGTTCCTTTTGAAACTCCTTTTCAAAACTTCTGTTCCCCAATTCCAACTCCCTGCCAGGCCTTAGCTAACCACCACTGAAAATTTTAGCAAACTAAGTCACAAAGATCTTACTATGAGAATTTTATCCATTATCTTGGTTAGAACTTAGCCACTCATTTCTCCTTACAATTGAATGAGATGATATTCAGCAATCCTGCAGAGTTGAGAGAATTGTTACAGCTAAAAAATGCATGGGTCTTTAAATGTCAAATGTGATCTTACCTACTTCTAGCAACTGAATCCTAAAGTCATGCTTACATTAAGAAAATGTATTGATGCATATGCCATTCCTCTTTCTTTAAGTTGAAAATATATAGACACTATCTAAAAGGAAGTCTTCTGTGAGCTGTTGAACTAATCAAGTTCATTTCTCCCATATCTTTCAGTTACAATAATTTTATAGGCATAGAGTAACAAAACTAGACTGATATAAAGAATCTTATAAAATAATAAATATTTAGGCATTTGTCATCAACAATGAGAGTATATTGGATGTGGTTTATACAAAGTGAATGTCATGACCATATTGTCATTTCAAAAGATATACTGACTCCTCAGTTTTGAAAACCATCTCCATTGGTGGATGCAACTTTGTACCTATAGGTTTTGACTTTAAATAACTCAAATGGGACCAGAGATTTCATTGTCATCCCTTCTTGTCACTCCTCCCAGTTAGTACTAATGTTCAAGAAGCATTGATTTACTGATTCTTTCCTCATTTTTTTAAAACTCAAATGATGACCAATATAACATCAAGGATATATAAAAAATAGAAAATGGGACTCTTTCTCTAAGATTGTCTATGCTCTTGCTGTACATAAGAAATATTTACGAAGCTTCCATCACAGAACCAAAACTATACTATTATATAAATAGGAAGAGAACCATACAAGAAATGAACAAGAATAGTATAGGAGGTTCAACTAGACTCTAAAACCAACCATCTGTCATTTCCCTTCTCTGTATTCTAATATGTATCATCAGATCCAGTCAGGGCCATACGTGCATATTTATGTACTTGTTTGATCTCAATGCATATTAGAGCACAGATATCCTTTCAGAGAAGACAAGTGAGTGGACAAAGGTTATTACTTTGACAGAATATTCATCATCTCTCCATTTTGCCCTTAGGCTGTGGCACGAAGGTCTTTGAGCATTAGGGTAGGACCATTTATCCATTTATATTGGAAAGTTGCAATACTGGATAAAAGGATGGAGATGGAAACAGAGATGAATAACGGCTAAATCCTTGGGTAATGAGTATTCACAATGAGAAAATGAGAAGGAAAGGATCCATCCAGAGAAACAAAGAAAGATAATTTTAACAACCCTAAGAATAAGAAGATTATGACAAATTATTTTGCTTCTCTGTGAGCACATTTTAATATCATATTTTGGTAGAATATATTTATAACAATTTCATCTAGATACCAGTTACTTATTCACAAGTTAGTTCATGGCACTTGATACAAAAAAGCTTTAATTTTTTTTATATAACAGTACAATACTTCTCAATGTTTGTAAAACATCTCTTCAACACAACAGCAGTTTGGGACTTTTCTCATCTACACCCTTCACGAGTATTCTCACAACCCATCTGGGACTCCATTAATATGGAAGTCATGTTCACAGATCTAACAATAATACTTACTTAGCATCACAGCATCTACCCCTCAGGGAAGAAAGTTCACACATGCATATGTGTACACACACACAGAGAACAATATAAGGTGAATGTGTTTCTAGCCAGCATAAATCTAAAATTCTTTGTTCAATCAGTCAAATTTCATTGTAAGAAGACCTCCCTGGAGCACTGTTTGAAACGCCAGTGTTGATTTTGAGGAAATCATCCTAGAACAGCGGCAATTAATCTCAAATGGGAGCATCCAGCCTGTTAGACACTGGTCATTTCATCCTTCAGCCTGGCATCCTGCTCTTAGAGGGGGTATCAGACTCTGTACCCACTAAGCCTCTGCCTCCATTGAGCCTGCCACTCTGGGTGTCATTTACAGCCATCATTTGGGGGTATTCCAACCATTACACTAATTTCAAATATCCTGGGACGTAGTCCAATGTTAAAAATGTATTGTTTTCTAAAAGAACCTCTTAGTGTATCATCAGAAGACTAATTCTCTCTAAAAGAATAATTATCCATCTCCAGTGCACAGAGCTGAGGTTTAATTCCAAATAACAAAGTATATTTTACTCTCCAAGCATAAAAGCTCTGCTCCTCTTGAAGAAAAGCACAATTTTGGATCAGAATCTGGTTGTTAGTCCTTTTTATTTGACCCATTGGCTGATCAGATCTGAATTCCAATGGAGAGACATAACATGGAACTCAATGAAATATGGGCTTAATTTTTCTCCTTCAAATTCAGGAGAAGAATAGAAATACTTGGTGCTCTTCTGACATCTGCAAGAGCTGACTAAAGATATCAGGATTTTCATCTTTTGTAAAAGATCTCCAAATCATTTATATAACAAGCAACAAAAATAAGGAAATTTCTATTTGAGACTACAAAATAGCAAGTCAAACATCGCTTGACAGATGCATAGTACTTTGGAGGAAAAAAATCTATTTGAAGGTCTTTAGATGGAGTACACATTCCAATTTCCCATGTCCTTTCTGCTTTTTATTAATTATACTTGCTCAATTACACAGGTAGTATTGAGTTTGCAATGGATTGTTTTGGTGGTGGGAGGAATATTTATCTGGACTGTAAAAGGGAAATAATATATAATTACTACCTGTCAACTCAGGTGAATCACTTTAAATCACTGGGAAAGAAGGAATGCCTGTTGCCACTGAAGAAGGTTTTCTATCTTTGCCTAAGGACCAGATATTCATAGTTTTTTTAAGGAACTGCAATTTTCTTTTGTTTTAAATACTGTAAAATGTCAGCTTTTCCAACAACCATTTTCTTGAAGAAAATTGGGAATGCAGGGAAGCAGAAATGAGGAAAGAATCTGAAGTTATCCATATTAAAAAACAATTACTCTCATTGTTCTTTTTTTTTTTTTTTTTTTTTTTTGCGGTACTGGGGATTGTACTCAGAGGCATTCTACCTCCGAGCTATACCCTCAGCCCTATTTTTTATTCTTTATTTTGAAACCAGGTCTCACTAAGTTATAGAGGGCCTCACTAGGTAGATGAGGCTGGCCACGAACCTAGATCCTCCAATCTCAGCCTCCCAAATGCTGGGATTACAAGCATTTGCCACCATGCCCGGCTTTCACTCTCTCAATATTCTGAGGATTTTTTTCCCCTCTGATGCTAGGGATTGAACCCAGGTCCTGGCACATGCTAGGAAAGTGCTATATCCCCAGCCTTTTGTGTGTGTGTGTGTGTGTGTGTGTGTGTGTGTGTGTGTGTGTGTGTGTCCTCAAAATAATAATATATAAAGTTTTATCTTGTCTTTTTAACTTTATATTTTAAGTAATCTTAATGTTCTGCTTATAATGAGCAATACTGCGATAAACTATTTTTCATAAATATTGTTTCCCATTTAGTAGATATACCATAGTTTCTCAGACATAAGTGAATCTGTCTCCAGTTTTTCAATATTGTAAACTATATACACTAACACAGTTCTTAATAACATTTTTCCAATATTTAAAATTATTTTCTTAGGCCAAGCATGGTGGTGCATGCCTGTAATCCCTGTACTTAGGGGGTTGAAACAGGAGGATCATAGGTTGAAGGGCAGCCTCAGCAATGTGGCCAGACTTTCAGCAACCTAGTGAGACCCTGTTTCAAAAAATAAAGATAAATAAAAAGGGCTGTGAGGCGGGGGGAGAGCATTAGCTGAGAGGTAGAATGCCTCTGGGTTCAATCCCCAGGACCACAAAAAAAACAAACTATTTTCTTAATAAAACTTCCAAAACAGAGTCAAAGACTGAATACTTTTTAAAGCTTTTTAGTAATTATTAGCCCATCAGCACTGAACCTCTCTCAATGGTACATTTAAGTGTTTCATTGTACACTTACTAATGAAGGACATTATACATTTTTGAAACATCTTAGAATGTGGTAAGCAGGTGAATTGCTGAGCTGTGAATTTTTTAAAATTTGACTTTCTTGCACTCTCTCTTGTTCCAGTGTTCTCCTTGCTTTTTGGTGTCCCAGCATCATTTTGCTTGACCATCCATCTGGCTTCAATATATAATTTAAATCTTCCTTTCCATCCAACACCACCATCATCCTCATGGAACTTTAGGCATAACACAAAATATATTAGATTCTCACTTTCTTTACTGCTTTACTTCCTGAACCATGTTATTCCTTTATATTTAACAATTATTCTCATAGTCATATCACAGAGCTCATCCCCATCAGTAACTGCAACAACAAATAATCTCAAATTCAACAACCTCTGAGCATTGCTACTTCTCCTTGTCTTCTTTTGCCAGTTTCCTCCTTCAATAATGACCTCTAATCCATTGAACACCTTTCCCAACCTTTATCACTTTCCATCAACCTCCTTCTACTTTCAAGTCTCTCAATGAGGTCAGTTTAGATGGTTTGATACATGATCATAATGAACACTTTGCAAGTATCTTCAAAAGACCTCCTCCACTTCTTCTGGCATGTTCAGAAGCCCCAGTCCTTTATAAATACAGCTATTTACATTCTCCATACCTGAACCCAAACAACTGCATGGTAATAGAAAAATATACACTCACACATACACACAAGCAAGTAGCTTGATTTCACTTGAAATGCATGCTGATAAACCTCCTCTGTCAAGATAACCATACAATCTTCTTATGTTTCTCTTTTCCTTTTGTCCTAGAAAAGCATTTCATATCTTATGTCCTTTTATATAGATACAAAACCTTTACTCTTAGCCCAAATTCCAGCTGGTAATTTCACCTCATACTTCACTGAGAAAATAAAAGTCATCTAAAAACTCAATCACAACTCAATCTGCAACTGAACCTACCTCTGCTTACCTCCTTTTATTAAGGGAAAAATCTATGTTTTCAAACATAATCCCCTCATATCTTCATAGACTATTTCTGCAATTTTCTCCTGTTTGTCCTACTGGAAGGTATGTCCTCTATCCTTGTCAAATGTTCTCATCAACATAAATATATGCAGTTATATGTTTAAAACAGATTAAAGTGAAACAAATATTTCCTTTACCCACACATCCTCCAGAGGCAATAGCCCAATTATCTATGTCTTTTATCAAATTAATTGTTCTGGAGCATACTCTTCATGGAAACCTACACTAACTCTCCCTATTTAACTCATTCCAACACTGTATTGTCTCCATTATTTCATCAATACTTCTCTTTTACAAGTCACCAAATGACCACCAGGTTGTCAAATAACTAGTCAACATTTTTGTGGGGTTTGTGGGATAAAGTTTCTTTTTTATAATGAGATCATAGGTGATATTTATAAACATGATTTTAAAATATTTTATAATTAAATGTTGCATGTTTAATCAGTGTATATAATTCAGTAAACCAATATTTTGCAAGAGACTAATGCATGCTATTACAGAATCATGCATGAGTAAACTGTCCACTCAAAGTATAAAATAGACCAATAGACTCTAACAAAACAGATTATTAAAAGTTCACTGATATGGTTTTAGACTGTGTACTGCAGTTAATTTTTAAGAAATTGCCAAGTATCAAATTTTGATATTAAATAAAAGATTATAATTATCTTAACAAGCTACTGCAATATTATTCCTTTTTCTGACCATATTTTTGTGATGCCAGATTTTCTTCATATGCTTCAACCCAAACAATGGAGCACAGCAGATTGAATGCAAAAACAGACAGGAGAATCCAGTTGTCTCCCATTAAGCCAGACATTAAGAAAATTTACAAAATATAAAACAATGTTACTGTTCTCAATATTTTTTGTTGAGAAAAAGTTATTTTTCATAAAAGCGTGCTTTATGTTAATATATTTTTTCTATTTTTAAATTAATAAAAACACGTCTAATTTTTCTCAACTTTAATTCCCAGAGTAATAATTATTGATAAATACAATCCACATAAACAAATACATTTTTATGTTCTTTATAATTTCTATAAGCTTGAAGGATTCTTGAGATAAAAATGTCTAAAATGTTACCACTGGATTAACTCATTCTCCAAACAATAACTGACACTTTCTTCTTATTAAAACTTGCATTTTTACTTTCATATTACTACATTCTACTTATTTTCCTTATATCTCACTGGTTTTCTTTCTCTCTTGTTTTATACCAGATCCCCCTTCCTTATCCATTCTCTAAATTATAGAGTTACTTTGACTTCTATGATAGATCTTCTATCTTTCTAAATTTCCATTCCTAAAAACCCCATTTACTGCTATGGCCTTAAATTCTCTCTATATATAACTCCCAAATTTGTATGTCTGCTTCATTATTCTCCAACTTTTCTTCAGAGCTCCAAAATCTATATATCACTACACATCACATTTCCACTTCATTGTCTCAAAACTGTCACACTTGAAACTTAATGCTTCATTCCACCTCCCCAAACCTCCTCCTCTGAACCTCCCACAAAACGACTTCAGACTAAAGACCTGGGGATTGTCCTTGAATTTTCTTTCCCCTTTCCATCCACATCCAATCCAATAGTCAAGGTTATGTTCATTCTTCTGAAATGTAATACAGAGCTTACTACTTCTTGCAATTTTCAATTATATTAATTTAATCTAGTCACCATCTTTTCTGATATGGTCCCTGGCAATAACCTCCTTTCTGCTCACCAAATTGCCACTCTTGCCTCACCCAATCCATTCTCAAGGAAATCACCCCTCAGTTTTCTCCATCACATTATCTCTAGTTCTCTTGGTGTACCTCAAAGTATAACTGTATTGTGTTTTTGCTTATGGTTCACTTGTTAGCTAGTTCTGCAAGACTGTATGCTCTGTGAAGGCAGGGATCTTGTCTGTTTCATTCACTGCTGCTTCTGACGGACTTCATACAGTCTCTGGCATATAAACCACTCTGACTATTCTATCACCAGAACAATGTTTGAAATTTCCTGCAGTGGCTTTGTGTGAATTTAGATACACTGGAACTGTATCTTCTGGAATTGCATTTCCTGTGGGTTTTGAGCTCAAGATGACCACACAAGAAATGTGAGATTTCAAAAGTAGAAGGGAAGAGTGTAACACACTCTCATTGTCAGGATCTCATGGCTTACTGTGAGATCATGGGGCATAGCTCCAGCTCCAATGAGATCTGCTCATCACCTTCTCTGAAGGCTACCTAGTGAAGAACATTAACCTTTCCACTCATCACCTGCATCACTGAAGCTCAACATGATAAGAAACAAAAGTAGGAAAAAGGTTGTCCTTAACTCTTCTCAAAGTTCCCAGTATACCCTTGCCTCACCCTGTCCCCATCATAGTCAGCTTTTCCATCTGACCACCAGCTCTGTAGACCCACAGCTACTTCAGGCCATATCCAAAGCAGGGACAATAGCCTTCGTGGAATTCTGCTCTGGTACACACACACACACACACACACACACACACACACACACACACAATTGCAATTATGTGATATCTAAACCTCAGGATGGATTTCTATTTCCACATCACTCATAAAGTTTATGTTTCTTGGTCAAACCCTACCTAATACTTCTCCTTAATACAACAAAAATGGATATCTCATATACCAAACTTACCTAGACTGCTATCACCAACCAGTTTAAGAAAGTCAAAAATTGGAGAGAAAAAGAATCTCTTAAAACTCTTATTATCAATTACTCATTTTTTTTTGAGACTCAGGACAGTTTGCCTAATGCCAGAATAGAAACAGTCAAATGTAAGATCCCAAAATTGAAGAACAAAGGGAAAGATCCTTTGTAAACAGAACCCAATGGGGTTTTTAAATGTATTTTGATGAGTTAACAACCCAAGAATTTTTATTCACTTGCTTGTTTTTACTAAATGTGTTAAATGGGACTACCTGTGTATCAACAATGTAAGTCATAGAAGCAACCAGGAAGCATACATTCATGTTATTTTACTAGCTTTTTTTCAAATAGTAAGCTCAGAATTCCAAAAGAGAACTATAAAATCTCATGTAGAATTGCTTAGCTTTTAAATCCTACCTGGACATAGGCTCTCAAATGACCATTACACATCCATAGTAGATTTTTCCATTTGGCAGGAAACTGGCAGATATAAGCAAGCCTTTGTGAGTCACCCTAAGAAAGAGTTGTTCATAGAGTTCAAATTTTTTGCCGACTACTGACAACAGTACCAATTATTTTCCTTCCATATTCACTTGGTGTATGTGGATAAGCCTGAGTCTCGCTGACAGAGCTATAAATTTGCAGGTTGTAAAGATTTAATGGAGGGACCCTGCTAGTGACAGCTCTATTTGTGATGCAACACCCCCACAGAGCTGATGGAGGTCTGGGGCTCAGGGTCCAGTTCAATCTGTTTACATCTTATCCATCAGCTTCCCTGAACTAACCACTCTGAATTCAGGGAAAATTTAATAGTAGTATTCCTAGAAATAAGATCAAGTTTAACATTTTCCTGGTAATATATCTGGGTTTTGTATCTCTTTAATAATCATAGCAATACTACCATGAAATTTATAACCCTTCTACTAAGATACACACATATGTAGTTCCACATATTTCCTCATTTTACCTATTCTGAGATCAATAAGAAGAATCTATCTGATTTATAAATAAACACTCTGATCTCATAAATGTCTCACCTGAAATCCTATGAGTAATGAGAAAGACAATGTCTTAAATGCAGTTATTTTGCAGTTCTGTATTGCTGTTGTTTAATTCTCCTCAGCCTTCCTTACTAATAAATTGTTATAATCATTGGCACTAGCATTTACAGAGTGCTTGGCAGTTAACACTGCTTTTCTACATCTGTTCACTCTCAGCATCCAAGCAAAGGTTCAGTAAGATGTGTTTTCCTCTGTGGTTTGGCCATAGAGCCAAAACATAAAAAGAAGAGCAGGCTGGCATAAAGTGATCTTGGAAGTTTTAATGTATGTTGAAATTTCTCTGCAGTGTACTCAAGGGCAGGACAATATCTATTTCACAGAATGTGGGAGTTTTATCGAAAGTTGTGTTTTTAATTATCACTAAGTATTTATGGAGTATATAATCTTTCAGCCTAAAATCAGTACAGCTTGTTTAAAAGAAGCATAAAACATGTTCCTGACCATCACAGACTTATGATTTTAACACCAAAGGAAAAGTGAACAGAAAAAGATCCCAGTCAAGATCTAAGAGCCAGAGTGCACTGTAGCCTAGAAATGAATTGGGGTTTGGAGGAAGAAAGCACCTGTGTGGACTGAGGGAAATAAAAGGTATGTCTTAAGGAATAGAGTGTGGCATTTGGAATCCCTTCAAGCCCAGCTCTGACACAGTGTGCATGGCCCTCAGCAGGCTTACTTGAGTTTCTCTGAGCTTCAGTTTACTTACCTGTGAAATTAGTTAGACTATATCACTCTTTTTGTAACTACTTTATTTATCTATTATTTATTGTGGGTGGTACCATGGATTGAACTCTGGAGTACTCTACCTCTGGTCTACACCTCCAGCCTTTATATTTTTATTTTGAGATATGGTCTCCCTAAATTGCTGAGGCTGGTCTCAAGACTGTAATCCTCTTGTCCTAGCCTCCCAAGTACTGGGATGATGCGGGTGTGCACACCACCACACCTGGCTTGTAACTCTTTTATTTTTGACCAACATATATTAATTACATACATTACTGAATTTAGCATGTTATTTCCACAATCATTCCTGGAAAAACTCCATCACATAACAGTCATATAAATTGCCTGGCAGGGATCAGGTTCTCAGTTAATAGTGGCTGTTAGGATGTGTGGGAGATGGGTCATGGGTATGCTCTCACCAAAAACGATCTTTAAACCTATAAATAACGCTCACTAGAAAAACCCTCAACGATATAAAAAGCAAGGATCACTGTGGGTGTTCGAGGAGATAGCAGATACCATTTCAGATTAAGACGAGAAGAAACCAGGTAACACAGTTAGTGTGTGCCACAAGATAGTGGCTAAATCATAAAACAAGCAGCAGCTTACAGCAGAGAAGTTGACATTTGAGTGTCCACAAACACAGGAGCTGAAGGGAGAGGATGCCCAGGATAGAGAGTTTTTGTATTCAGATAATAAAAAGCTCCTACATTGGGGTTCCATTGCATGCAAAAGAATCACTGTGGTCTATAGTCAACGGGTACACCCGAAACCCAAGCAGAAAGCACCTTCCTTCCCATGTGGACAAGAGAACTATGAGGAGTTACATTGAAATGACAAATGGCCATTTGGGGATCAATGGAAATTAGGTATTAGTTCTTTATACATTTATCCGTTTGTCTAGCATGTTATATTCATTTTTTATTTTCATGTATGTATGTGTGTGTGTGTGTGTGTGTGTGTGTGTGTGTGTATGTGTGATGTGTTTATAAAAATATTTTTCAAAAAGAACTAAACTGTTGGAAGAAGACCGGAAACACTGGTACAATCTGCCTGCCCCAGCTGCACACCATAGGGGCTTCGACACATGTATGCTCTGCTTTTCGTAATTGGTGACGACACAGGAGCAGTTTCTGTAGACTCACAGGATAAAATCTTTTTGAGCAAATTGATCAGACCTGCAGTTTAGAGTTGCTTTTTCAACATTGTGTTGATAACCCTGACACTGGGTCAATGACTCCACAAGTCTGATGGACAGGGTCTACCAGTGCATCCCAAGATCACTCAATAATAATACGTACACCAAAAACATCTTTTATTGAGCCCATACTATTTATCAGACACTACACCAAACCCTTTACTGATATTGGCCTAATCATTGGGACAACTTTGTAGCTTAAAATTATCTTATTCTAACAGTAATTAAATAAAAATTCAGATTCTAAAGTCACTTGCAAGGACAAGATACGGAACATATTGGTCTCGACCTCAAACTCTCTTAATTTATATTCTCTCCTTTTACTAGTATGTCATTAAAGGTGTGTTGGAGGGTGCATAGTTAATATGCATTAAGCACTTTCAGTGTGCTGTGTGCTATACTTATGCCATAGCAACAAAATGAAGTAAATCACATTCTCCATATTTTGTCAATGTGGGAAACTGAAGGTCAAACAAGTTAATTTATGTGGCTGAGGTCACACACCCAGCACACAATAGAGCTAGGTTTTTTACACATGTTTTCTTTTACCCATTATGCCAAACCCCATCTTTGAGAACATATATCCCACTTCTTTGATCACCTACAAGTGACCAAGGCCTCCATCTGACTATTACTAACATTTTGAATCCTGGCTGCCTTGGCCTAGGAGAGAAAAAGCATCCTCTGCTTCTGATTCAAGATTCTCTACTTTGTGGCTAGCTCTTGGTAAGTGCCCTCCTGTGTCTGAACTCCCCCAAACTGCTACCCACCCCTGCCTTGACTGGCTTCCCCAGAGTAAACCTCCCAAGACCTGCTACCTGCCAATCCTGCTTGCTCTTTAAGATATAACTTCTGGCTCTTTAAATGGAGACCAAGGCAGGCCTTTTCTTTTTATTTTTTTCCCCTCAAGCTCACTTGAAAATCCTGGGTTAAGCAATCCTCCTGCCCCAGGCTCCCAAGTAGCTGAGACTATAGGTGTGAACCATGAAGCCCAACTGCTGCAGACAGGCCATGCTTAACTGAGTAAGATTTTGCCCTACCTGCTATGTACTAGGATGGGGTAACACACATGAAAATACCTTAAAATGTTTTGCTAAACAAGTCAAGGTCACACATACAGTACATTACTAAATTAGCCTTAAGGTCAAATATACAATATAGAACTCATGAACTATAATCCAGACTAAAAATATATAATGCTATATCATGCAAGCATATTATGTAGAAATATCAATGCCACTGATGTTGATGGATGACCCAGCACAGCACAAATAGCAATTTTTTTTTCCATTTGAATGTCAAATTTTAAGCTTCCAAGGCAGAAACTATTATCTCACTAACTAGTCTGAATGACCCCGGAGCTGCACATCAGACTCTTGAGTAAGCTATCATTCCACAACTTCACACTCACAAAGAGCCTCAAGGTTGTTCTTGCCTCACAGAGCATGAAATATTTCACTGATTATCATTTTGTGACAGATTTAACATTTTTAATGTAACTGCTAATACACAAGATGAATCTTCCATTTTTAAATTCACTAATAGAATCAGAGACTCCTAGCCCTGTAGGGCTCATAAGAGGTCATGCAGTTCATCCCTTGGCCTGCAGGCAGGTCCACACTTACCCTATCAGACATGTGAAGATCACTCTGCTTCCAGAAGCCTTTCAGCCAAGATAATTTAACAAATTCCCTCCATGTCCATGAAATATTAACAGCTCTCACTGTCAGGAATTTTTTTTCTTGCCTTTAACCTAAATCCCTTATGCTGCCTTTGTAATACATTCTTTTGAAATTACATGTACTCCTTTTTTGTTCTTTGTTATTGGTGGTGGTGGTGGATGTTTTTGTTTGTCTGTTTGTTTTGTTTTGTTGTGTAGTACTAGGGATAAAACCCTGAATGCTCTACCAATGATCTAACTCTTCAGTCCTTTTTTGCTTCTTATTTTTTAAATAGGACCTTACTAAGTTGCCTAGCTAACCTAGAACTTGAGATCTTTCTGCCTCAGCCCCCCATGTGCTGGGTTTACAGATGTACATTACCTCACCTAGCTCTATGAACTCTTTATTTTGTGATTTTCAACATTTATTATTTCCTGTTCACTTCATACAGTAGTAATTTTCGCGTTTTTTTATAATTATCCAACTCTTCAAAAAATTGTTAATCCTATACAAGGATTATGTCTTTTCAGAAATGAACCTTAAACTTTATGCAAGGAAAACAGAAACTCTTCTGTGTGGTAGCATTCTTAGGCCTATTGTAAAATGTAAGATACTGATTAAAATCTCTTCTTCAGATTTCTGTCTGACAATCTCTTCTCCATTCAGAGCTATCAGAACAGATGAAATAAATTAAAATATATGCCCAAATGTATACCAAACCCACATATTTTAGAGTGAGTTTTCTATTTATACAATATGCAATGAATTAATACTCCTATTTCCATCATTGAGTCCTTCAAAGGAACGTCAAATCCTTTCCCAGGGAAAGATTTGCATGGCTTCAGATTCCTCCCAATGGCACTCGTCTCTGCCATATTCTCATATGTAAAAGTGAAATGGGCCTCCAGTTGGACAGCTGTAATAGACTATTGATAAAATAGAGCTAAATTGTATCTAAGTCTATATTTGTCCTTTTTTTCTGACTTAAAATTGGGCATTCTGATTAAAACAATCAAACGTATATGTTACGGTTTGGGTATGATGTGTTTCCCAAAGGCTTTTTGTGTTGAAGGCTTGGTCCACAGTTCAGTGACCTTTACAGGAGGGGCCTTGGAGAAGGGACATGATCATGAGGGATCCACCTCATCAGTGGGTTAATAATTTGAAGGCATTACTGCAAGAGGTGGGACCTAATTGAAGGAGAGAGCCATTTCCCTTTCTCTGGGAACAGTATTCTCTGGTAGCTCTCTCTCTCTCTCTCTCTCTCTCTCTCTCTCTGTCTCTCTCTCTCTCTCTCTGTCTCTCTCTCTGTCTCTCTGTCTCTCTCTCTCTGTCTCTCTCTCTCTCCCTACCTCCCTCCCTCTCCTTTGAAGCAAAAGAATCATTTGACCATGTACTGAACCATGTACTGAAACCTCTAAAATGATCTAAATTATAGCCATCTCCCTTAGAGTTTTTTTTCCCCTTATTTATCACAACAACAAAAGATGATTAATGTACGTAGTCGTTTCCAAGCTACCATCTAGAGACAAATGGTAAATTTCATATTTAAGGATGCTTCTTTTGGAAAGCTATGTTATTATTAGCATTCTATTTATTTATTTATTTATTTATTTATTTATTTATTTATTGTGGGATACAGATAGCAATCAACACAGAGATTCTTTTTTTAAAATTTTTTATTGTAGTAATTCGTGCAATATAGTATACATCTTTGTTAAGTACAAGTTGTTAACAACATATTTGCACACAATTCTCATTTGACCCCTTCCCCAATTCCCACCCCATTCCCTCCCCCTCCCTCCCCCTCAGGTTCACTTCAGTGAGTGACCTTGATATGATTGTGTACGTACATCATGTGCTTTAGGGTGTCCCTCTGCCCCATGCGTCCACTACAATTAAATCAACTTCTTTGCTTATGGAGGATCTCTCC